>JAODUG010005157.1:0-10164 GCA_027564795.1 Aphredoderus sayanus
GAAAGAGAGTGGGGGGAGATAGAGAGAGAGAGAGATAGAGGGAGAAGGGGAGAGAGGGAGAGGGAGAGAGAGTGGGGGGGAGACAGAGAGGGACAAAGAGGGAGGAGGCAGGCTGAGCACATAAAGGCCCTCAGCGAGAGAATGAGCCGTGCTGTGTGCGACCCGTCAATAAATGCCACAGCACGTAAAGAGGAAGACAGGGAGACTGCCTGAAGACACAAGATGTGACCGGGAAGGACAGCAAGAAAATGGCCCCCCTGCCTCAGACACTGTCCGTCCCAAAAAAGCAAGACAGCCCCAAAACCCCCTCCAAAATTCTGCGGGATTGACATCGAGTCTGATGGAGAGTGAGAGAGAGGGAGAGACAGAGACAGAGACAAATGGAGAGGGAGAGAGAGAGGGAGAGAGAGAGAGAGACAGTGGGCAGCAGGAGACAAGAAGTGCTGAATTAGCGCCACGGCTCAGAGAGCATGTTTCCGTTAAAGCGTGGCAAAGGGTTTGTGGCAACCGGACTGGGCAGCGTAATGAGGCGAGGGACACCCTCCATCACGAAGGCTCCGCGTGGGCCTACAGACAGCCAGGGTGCCCTGCAGGTGCCAGTGGGAGGGTGTGTGTGTGTGTGTGTGTGTGTCAAGGCTTGGAGGTTGATGCTAAACCCTGCGTCACCAGACAACACCATCTGGGTGCTGGGAAGAGACACCCAGTCACAAACACACAAAACGCTCACACGGACATTGACACACACACACACACACACACACACACAAATATGTCTGGCGTAATAGCCCCTTATACAGATATTAACACACGCATGTGCACACAGACATCACGCACACACAAACGCATGCCATGTTCATGTTCCAGGCCTGATAGTTTCACAGTGAGTCTATCGTAACACCATGCATTATTAAACCTCTGTGATCATGAATATTCCACGTTAAATTAAAATGCAGGCAGACGTGATATGAGTTGTTGCCTTTACTGTGCATGCGGTAAAGGTGTAACCAACACAGAGAGGAAGAGACTGATACAGCTGTACACTACCTATACTTCTGCTACACAATCATAGTTACTACTGACGTTCATAAAACTACTACAGTACTGCTAGTTATATCAATCAATCCATCTTTATTTATATAGCACTTTTCATACAAATACATGTAACACAAAGTGCAACACTACACTACAACATTATTAATAACACTAGTAATAAAACAAGTAATATCACCACTCTATGTAACGCCCATCATCCCAACCCTCCAATCACAAACAAGCACCAGGGAAAACAGAAAATCAAGCCCAAACAACCAAAGATATTTCTTGTCCTTCACTCTAAAACTGTACAGAAACCTCAAATGTTCTATTAATAAACGTGTGCTTTGCCACAGATGAGCTAGATGTGGGTCCAGTGAGTCTGTATATATCCTCTTGAGTGTTTGACGGTGGTGTGTCCTCATTCACACATATTATGGCCCATCTCCATTTCTTATCGGCCATCTCCGTTGGGTGCCGCTGGCCGGTGCACTGACTCAGGAGGGTATAGGCGTTGTCAAGGCAGCTGGACCGCTTCAATCTCTTCGTAAATCTCCAGTAAAAGCCAGACACTGGTGTCTGTGACCCCATTACAGTTGGTAACAAGCGGTATCGACAACATTTGGGCCAAGGATTTATCTGCTCGTTCGCTCGCTGGGGCTTCAATTTCAGCCACAGTATACTGGCTGAAGTACAGTAACAGACTGAGCTGAATTATTATTATTATTTATTTTACCAGGAAAGGCTCATTGAGATTGCAATCTCTTTTTAAAGAGGCATAGCTACTTGAATACTCGCTTTCTATTCATTTAGGTGTTCAGAAAAAGAGTGACGAGATTAATAGATGTGATAGTACTAGTAGTAATAGTACTATAGTAGCAGTACTACAGTAGTAGTACTACCAGAGGTGTGTTCAACACAGTCCATTGACAATTCTCCGCTCACACCTGCTTGTGTTATACCTGGCCTTCCCATTGGGCAAGAAAAGTCATGTGCGTGCCTGTGCCAATCAGAAGGAAGGGGAGGGCTAGGATGTCAAGGCAACAAAGGGGCGGTGCAGACCCAAAGGCAGAAGGGAATCACACCCTGACCAACATCAGCACCTGCATAATATATATTGATCAGCATCTTACCCCTCCTGTTGTCCTCCATGCCAAACTGACCCAACGCACTAGCTCTTTGTGGCAGATAGAGGGCGCTAAACCTAATTCTACAGCTTACACAGACATATGATGTGCACTGTTGGCACAACAAGGTGTGTGTTTGAAACAGGAGGATTAAAAGGCACAACAAAACAAACAAATACAAAAAGAAATAATAAAGAAATAAATACACCCAGCACTGACAATAAAGAGATCTACACAATCAGATGGCGCCATCTTCTGGCATTACAAGATTTGAAACAGGAGGGCGACAGCAGGGTAAAATTGAGGAATGGAAACTTAATAATTGCTTTAAAATACGTACCAAATTAAGCTATTACACCAAAGTAACAGCAATCAATAGTTCCCATCACAACAGCTCAAAAGCCAACATCTTTGACAACCTTAAACGCATTTTCAGTCGTTTTGGAAAAAGCTTGTTGATGTTCAATGCCATTGGGTGCTCCCTCAGAAGTTCTGCCCCCACACTGGAAACACATTGCAAAGGCTGGGATATTGCTGTGTGGTGCAGTCTGCACAACTTTGTTTGTGTTCCTGTTTACAGCACCAAGGCTGTGTAATTGTTTTTTGTACGTGCACAGAGAACGGGTGGCTAGATCTTTGCTGAAAAAATGTGTATTAGCATACAATGGCTCATTATACCTTTAATCCGACAGTGTATATGATTTGAATGGCGAATTGTTTTGTCAGGCTGCATATATTTGGTTATATAGTACAACACATTAATCCAAGTGATATATTACTGCCAGTGATGTTAGTCAAGTAACGTGATGTGGTCTTCATGTTGTAATCTGTGTAAATGCAAGACCTACAGTACATATTTACCCTTTAATGCGACAGTTGGATTAAAGTGTATATGATTTGCATGGTGAATTGTTTGGTCACGTTGCATCTATGCGTCTTTGTGTCAACTGTTTTGTATGAGGGAAGGTTTATTCTAGTTAACTCAGGGATTTGAGAAATGGCAAGGTGTGGCAGTCATAATTCTGTAAGAGTAGACAGGGCACAGCTCCATTTTACCTTGTAAACGTTCATTTCACAAAAGAAATGTGTTGAGTGTCATAAGGAAGCTTCCCCAACTTGAGCCACCTTCCAAGCTTTGCCAACATTTTGGCCGTTTAATGTTTTTTCTTGTCTGTTTTCTGTTAAAGTTATATAAATATGTTTCATATGCCTTGAGGACATCCATTTCTGTCTGTTTGCTTCAGCATGTCGCCCATGGACAGTCAATACACACAAGTCCGTACAGACACAATGTGTTGGCAAAGCACATACTTGGGCCTTTAGTCAGTGACATATGTACCGAATCGATGCGTCACGGCCTGACATGGATGCCTTACATATTCCAGTATGTTATAAAATGACCACCTCTCCGATCCCTCATTCAGAAGATAATAGCTCTAGTGTTTTGCAATGGAATTAAAGGCCAAAGCATTTCAGTGAAGTGTAATTTAAGTTGGTGAGTGCACGAGCACACACACACGCACACAGTGGAGCGTGCACACACACACACACACACACACACACACACAGTGGAGCCTGCACACACACACACACACACACACACACACACACACACACACACTCCTGCAGAGCTCTCCAGCTTCAGTGACAGATCATAAAGTCAGCATCTGTCAGAACTTGAGCAACTAGATCTCTGGGTGTTCTTCACCAGGAGCATCATCTGGCATATCAGCCTCATTAGCTCCCCTTGGAGACACTGAGGGCGTGGCCTCACATCAGTGTGTGTGTGTGTATGTGTGTGTGTGTAGGTGTGTGTGTGTGTGTATGTGTAGGTGTGTGTGTGTGTGTGTGTGTGTGTAGGTGTGTGTCTGTGCACGTACGCATGTGTGTGTGTGTGTATGTGCGTGTGTGCATGTGTGTGTGTGTGTGTATTCAGCTACAGTATGTGTGTGTGTGTGTGTGTATTCAGCTACAGTATGTGTGTGTGTGTACATTATATGTACATGTCATGTAGAGCATTATATGTACATGTTATGTATAAATGGTGTACAAACCATTATTCTGTGAAAATCGCACAATTAAAGGTGGCCAAGTCAATGTTCAGTGGCAGCTGTCAAGGAAATAGGTCTCCTGCATATCTTTGGTGCAATATTCAAAGATACAGTGCTGCTGGACAGACATGCCAATGCATTTGGTGTGAAGTAGTTACAATACTGAAGCTACCTTTCTTGAATTGCGTTCAGAATTGTCCTTGTGGTTGAATCCAGCGTTACAGGTATAGTCATTCTGGACACGGACTTGAAATGTAATCTCAATAAAAACAAAAACACTTCTCCCTTCATTACCATCAGAAGCTCCGCTCCCCACACACATTGCCTAGGCTGGGATAGTGGTGCGGTCTGCACCACTTTGTTTGTGGTTTCGATTTACAGACCCAGGGCTATCTAGAAACACCGGATTCCTTTGTCAGTGTATACACAGAAAGGACAGCTAGCAACCGTGAGCTACTCGCGAGTAGCAATATTGAGCAGCAAGTAGCAATTTTGTCAAATTCGCTGAATTTGACAAGAAAGTGTATTCACTTACAATGACTTACCACAGCTTTAATAAAAGTAGTTGTGGTTTGGGTACCCCGTCCCCCCATGCCAAACGCATTCACTTATGATTCAAACTGACATCTAGCTGAGGGAGAAGGATCTGCGGGCGCTATAACCCATACATCACCTATCACACCTAAGAAGCTAAACAGGGATATGTTGCCAACATGAATTACAGTACATTTGTGAAGCTACTACTTCTAAAAATACTCCAAACACTCAGACTTTCTATTAAAAATACTCCAAACACTCAGACTTTCTATAAAAAATACTCCAAACACTCAGACTTTCTATTAAAAATACTCCAAACACTCAGACTTTCTATTAAAAATACTCCAAACACTCAGATTTTCTATTAAAAATGCTCCAAACACTCATATTTTCTATTAAAAATGCTCCAAACACTCATATTTTCTATTAACAATACTCCAAACACTCAGACTTTCTATTAAAAATACTCCAAACACTTAGATTTTCTATTAAAAATACTCCAAACACTCATATTTTCTATTACAAATACTCCAAACACTCATATTTTCTATTAGAAATACTCCAAACACTCATATTCTCTTATATAGACTCTTACATATTTTGAAACACAACTTTTCAGGAATATGTACGCAAAGATTTCATCTTATTTCATGTAGGTCAGATGTGGCGAAATACACCTTAGTTGCAAAAATCTTTCTGATGACTCTGGCAAAAATGTCGTACAGTATGTTTTGCAAACCATGCAGTGGGTTTGTGTGATAAACTTTACACACAGACACGCACACACACACAAAAAAGAAAAACATGTATATAATTATTAAAAGGCCCCCGTTAATACCTTCCTAATTGTGTATGTTTTCCTTGGACACCTTATACTATAGTTCTCCACAGTATCCACAGTAGTATACAGTGTCAGAGAGAATATCCTCCATCTGAACAATTAATGTGTATGCGTCACATACTCTGATAGCACATAAACAGCCTACATGAGTCAGCATACACTCAAAAAGAGGAGAGAATAGGTGGGGAGTAGAGAGGAACGTAGTTTGGGACATTTGGGTGAAGGGTAGATTTATATATATATGTCTACTGTATATGGGGGTGATGTGATGTTACTGGGCGTGACAGAGAAGCTGTCATGTCAGAATATACTCCTTGCAGTGCCACGTTTATTTAGTCTCATCTTCCAGTCCATGTTATCCTTTTGGTCGTTGCACTGTTATTCCGCTCCTATGCTTCACCTGTTCTCCCCTAGATTTAAACACTGTGTTCATGGATGGGTTCTTTCTCCTGTTCTCCAGTGCCTCATGTTTCGTTGTGTGCTATCTCTGTTTCTTATTACTCATTGTGTTTTGCCTAGTCTCACATCCCTGCCTTATACTTCTAAACTACTTGTACTCCTGCCTTAGCGAATACTCCTTGCTACTGAACCATGCCTGTGTACCTACGAGAACTACGATACGACCTAAAGTCAAGATCTTCTCCTGATTGTGCGTCAGCCTCCGCGCTCCCTTCCGTTAGGATCCTCCAGTGGTATAGCTGTGTGTCAGGAGCATGTAAATGTCTCTTCATTCCTTACAACCACTGCCCAACCACTTGCATGTATGTGTTCACACGTAAGCACAGTCTTACTACAAGATGAAGAAAAGCCCCATTTCAAAACCAGCACCATTAGCAGTGGCACCATGGATAAAATTGCAGTCATCAGCAATGCGGGTGCTCTGGGCACCATTAGGCTACCAAGCTACGCCTTTGAGCATAGCACACACACATTCCCCCCTAATCACACTCATTGAGGCGCCCTGCTGACCAATGGGGGCCTATCTTGTGTTATGAGAGCACAAGAATTGGGCAATCACATTGTAATCAGATGCTCTTCTTCTTTCTGCTGCCTGCGGAGAACAGAAGTGGGCTGGGGCCATATATTGACACCTTTGTCAAGGCTCTGAGATACACGCACACACACACTGTACACAAACACACACACACTCATTAGAAGACAGTGTGTGTGTGTGTGTGTGCGTGTGTGTGTGTGTGTAAGTGCGTGTGAACATGTGCAACTTACTGGATAATAGCACACACACAAGGCAAGGACTGTGTTAATGAATGTCCATTATTATTGATTGATTGATTGACTAATTGGTTGATTGATTGAGTAATAAATAATTCTGGCACAGACAACAGCGATTTGAGGAAGATATTGGTCAAATCAAAGCTCAAAATTCTCAATGCAAAGACCTAAATTACTATATTGTTGTTTATAAGATAATAGCTATCTACTTAGCCAGCTGTTGATGGACATTTAAATGAGCTTAGCTAGATATGTATATGCATTTGGGATGTCTTTGGGTTTCAGGTAACAAATAAATATAAAGACTAAAATTGTCATCTATCTGGGGTCACAACGCATTGCTGCATTACTTTCGTGTCAGTAATTTAACAAAGCAAAGCTGAGTTGTCCACTTGGAAGCAACTGTAGTTTCTGGAGGACGTTTTAGTGGTTTCCTACACAATGACTGACCTGCAAATTCATGTACTGAACATGGTAAGGGTAGAAGGTTGTACTGTAGGTCTGGGTCAGGGACAGTCATGTACATTGTCCACTCATCCTGTGGCCCATGGGAGGAGGCTGTAGCTTTGACCCAGTAATGCCCATAGTGGCCAATATGAACACAGGTCTTCCCCACTCAGTCAGCTCAGACCCCATTCCATTCATTCTAAAAATGCCATTAGACCTAAGATGCTAATTGTTTTGACCCCTTAGCTTGTTTAGTGCACCAAAAAGCAATTGGTCTTAATGACATGTAATACAAACCTCACTTAATCAATATCTGGACACACTTATGTCCTCATTATAGCTAACTTGTCTGTCCGGGTGTAGTTTTCAATCATATCTGCTTGTCTAATTTGGAGGGTAATTTGGGCTAATAGGGCACAGCTACAGAATAACCTTGATATAACTGTGCTACAAAAGACTGTATTAGTCAGTATTGAATAGGATAGGATAGACAGTGGCTTTTATACCACATTGTACTGCATTGATCTGCTCTACAAGTGTGGATGACTCTAAAAGAAAAGAGAGAGAGAGAGAGAGAGAGAGAGAAAGAGAGAGAGAGAGAGAGAGAGAGAGAGAATAAACTTACATTTCTATCAGAAAGCAATGGTTGGCATTGATGGGGAGACTTTGAGAAATGGCGGTGAAACAAAGTAAAGACTTGACCACGTTTTATCCCCAACAAAGGCACATTTTCAAACTACGGCATGCACACAAAAGCCCGGGCGACACCTCGAACCTGTCTGTTTCTGCCCAACAACTGTCCCACGAATGCTTGTCCCCCCCCAAGTGAACCAGGCATTGGTGCTGTGTGTCTGTCTGCAGGCCGTGTGAGTAACAGTGCCCCCTTCACCCCCCAAGTGAACCAGGCATTGGTGCTGTGTGTCTGTCTGCAGGCCGTGTGAGTAACAGTGCCCCCTACCCCCCGGGGTGCATGCGACACGGTTCACGGAGGAGCTGAGCGCGTTCCTGTTAAGATCCATCTGTGGCCTCACACCTTTCATTGTTCTCCAGGAAGCCACTGAGCATTTAAAAGCCTCCCATGCCCGAGGTTCAACCCGCTCTGCCCTCTAGACACACTAAATATACCCAGCCCCTCTTCCCTGTTCAATTCATTTAGAGCCACTTTAGCCATCCTTAGCGCTAATGCTGGTAAATGTTGACTTAGGAGGGGGAAATACAATGCAACGAGATGTTGCACAACAGTAACAGTAAATCTTGAACCAGGACTGAAAAGCAGTTAGCTTGCTAACTGTTAGATACTGTGTACATAAACAGATAAAGGGACACATGGGCATGGGCAGAGACAGACAGACAAAAGTGGATAGACACACCATGACAGACAGCCAAACTGCAGACAGACAGATGCAAATGGATTGACACACAGACAGACAGACACATATGGATAGACACACAGACAGACACATATGGATAGACAAACAGACAGACAGACACATATGGATAGACACACAGACAGACAGACACATATGGATAGACACACAGACAGACAGATGCAAATGGATTGACACACAGACAGACAGATGCAAATGGATTGACACACAGACAGACAGACACATATGGATAGACACACAGACAGACAGACACATATGGATAGACACACAGACAGACACATATGGATAGACACACAGACAGACAAAATGGACAAATAATATAGATGCAGCATAACATGTAACGATTTACTGTATATCTTTAAGTGCTGAATAGTTTTCTAATAGTTACAGAGGCTGCATCGATGTCTGTGATGGAATGTCTGTGTTCAGTAATTTCCTTTTTATGACTATGGCCATAACTATTTCTGTACTAAATCAGCACCATTGCAGGAGGACATATCAATGTTCTGGCACAGTGTCATCACGTATCATCAAACCCTGTTAGTGTTATTTACATCTTCTCTTTCGGTGTGTGTGTGTGTGTGTGTGTGTGTGTGTGTGTGTGTGTGTGTGCTTTCACATGTAATCTCTCGCTGTCTAATCTAAATCAAAACAGATCTGATTGTCTAGTATGTTCAGTTAAGATGCTGTGACAGTTAAAGTACTTGAATGGTGGAAGGAAAGCAGGCTATTCCATTAGGCCTGTTTATGTGTCTGGCCATGGCTGGAATGATTCCTGACAGTTACTGCCCTCTGTAAGGCACAATGCACTCATGCTTTTCCCCTTCAGTGAGCTAATTGGGTCATTCTGAGGTATGTATCACCTTCGGTGTATTTAATGAAGTATTTAATGATAATGTTGTTAAATTAAATCATGTCTCGCCTCCCAATATTGAGCTCACGACTTCATATCTTTTAAGTTTATTGTCAATCTGCCCAATTTGGCAGCACTGTTTCAATGTTATTTTGACTGTTCTGGAGGACAGTTTAGAGGTACATAGATAGATGTAACTAAATGTGAACTTGTATGGCTAAAATTTTGCTTTGTTTGTAGGCCTACATACAGTATTTTCCTTCCTAAAATAGCCTATATTAATTAAACTCTGTAAAATGAACTCTTTCTTTCTCAATGATCACATTCTTCTCTATTATTCCCCTTTGTCTCCCCCTATTTCTAGTCTGAGAAAGACGTGCACACACACATCAGGAGAGGCTCATCCCTGCTGAACCAGGACCAGGACCAGGGACCAGGGAACAGGGACCAGGGAACGGGGACCAGGGACCAGGGAACAGGGAACAGGGACCAGGGAACAGGGAACGGGGACCAGGGAACGGGGACCAGGGACCAGGGAACAGGGAACAGGGACCAGGGAACAGGGAACAGGGACCAGGGAACAGGGAACAGGGACCAGGGAACGGGGACCAGGGACCAGGGAACAGGGAACAGGGACCAGGGAACAGGGAACGGGGAC
>JAODUG010005158.1:0-10163 GCA_027564795.1 Aphredoderus sayanus
GGAGGAGGAGGAGTGGGCGGTCCTCCACCGGGAGCAGGAGGAGGGGGCGGGGGCGGGGGCGCACAGGGGACACCGGGCATCGGCGGAGGGGGTGGAGGCGGAGGGGGAGGCGGGGGGGGAGGGGCAGACGAGGTGTCCATGGTGTCCATGCCAGGCAGAGGTGGAGGAGGGGGAGGGGGAGGTGGTGGGACGGGAGAGGTGGTGGAGGAGGCGGGTGGCGGGCGGGGGTCCGGCGCGGGGACGTACTCCACCAGGGTCACAGGGACCACCTGGATGTCCAGGTCGCCGGAGGCGGTGCGCTCCAGCCGGATCAGGCCCTTGTCCTGCAGCTCCTGCACCTTCTGCTCCAGCTGGGAGGGGCCGTGGGAGGGGCCGTGGGAGGGGGCGTGGCTAAAGCGCTCCCGGTCCTTCTCGCGCTCTCGGTCCAGCTCCCGCTCCCTCTCTCTCTGCTGCAGGGAGCTGACCTGGGCACACGACTCCCGTAGGCTCTCCTGGAGCACACACACACACACGCATCATTTAAGCAAATACATCTCTACACCTTCTCTTATATGCAGCTTGCTGGCCCGCCCAACTTCCACTCAGAAGAGTGGCTGACGATACAGTGTTACCAAATGTACAGGTACATCACCATGCTTCGTAACAAGGTGAAGGTGGGTTAAAGGTATAAAAGTTAAAATATTCCGAAAATGCATTTCAGAAGACAAGTGTTCTGCAAACAATGTACATTTCGCTGTATATTTTTGACCAAGACAAATTGTTGGCAGTATCTTGTCACATCATTTTACCTTGAGAAGTCCAGTTTCTTTAGTGGCCTGGAGGAGCTGGGTTTCTAGCTGAGTGATTCTCTCTGCCGTCTGAGACTCTATCTCCTGTAGCCGGGCAACCAGCTGTACACAACATACAACACAATATAACACAAAAGGCGTCGTCCACAAAGCTTGTAGTGTTTGCATCAGCGTGTACATACAATATGTGCCATTGCTGTTATGTCTCTGTTTGGTTAGTGGCAGACCTGGGCATTGTGTTCCTGTAGTTCTTCTATGTGCTCCAACACCCCGCCTCTGTTCTCATGGTCCTCCAGAAGGGCTCCCACGTCAAACACGTTGTCCAGGTACGCCTGGATCTGGACCTGAAGCTTCTCGCTCTCTGTCTGATGTAGAGTCTGACACACAGGCAGAATGGCATGAGAGAACAATTCGCGCGGGCCGATGCAAGCTAATATACAACGTATTTTTAGTGCACCTCCAGGTATTTGTCCAGTCCCAGGCTTGTAAACTCGAACTGCAGGTGAACACGGAAGTTCATGTCCTCCACCGAGTGGACCACGATGTTTATGAACTGCATGCAGGCCACCTGAGGGCGGAAGCAATCGACAGCTCAGCGGCACTCTCTCTCTCTCTATGGTTAAAAGAATAAGCTCTGAGGATGAACAACTCTGCAGACTCACCATGAAGTCAATGTTGCTGTCATCGTTCATGAAGTACTCCATCAGTTTCTCAAAGCGTTTTCTTTCTCGGCTCACCTAGCAAAAAAAGGAAAGGAAGTTAAATGTTTTTGTGTTTGTTTATTTGAGAAATAGTGTGATTTCAAGTAGGTTAGTGTGTTGCTGATTTGAGCATGATATACATGTTTTGATGACGACAATGCATTTACTCTGATGCCCACATGGGGGCATAAGTGGGCACTAGTTCTATAACCTTCTAACAGCTGTCTAAATGCATTTAGAAAACAAGTGTATGGGGTCATTCATGTACAGGGGAAGTGTGGAACAATAGTGCAGCAGAATGGTCAAACATGCTGACACGAGTGAAATAAAAGTTGACTCACCTCTCTGAAGTTGTCAAAGGCTGAGAGAATGATGTCATGGCCGCCTCTCACGAGGCACACAGCAGCCAACAACTCCAACACGAGAGCCTTGGTTCTGTCGCAAAGGAAATATTAGAAATGATGATGGTGTGTGTGTGTGGGGATGGGGGGTCAGACACATGCTAGAATGCACTTACCTGGGATTCCTGCTATTTAGACTGAGGGTTATCTCATTAACACAGCGTGGATGAGTCATTACCAAATTGAAGCCAGACTGCAGGGAGAGGACATACTGTATATTAATGGATGCAATTGTGTTACAGTGGGCATTGCGTACATAGTCAGTATGCAGGCCTGTGGTATGTATACCGTTAATGAACATTTAACATGCTATTCATTTATTCAATCTTGTATTGAGTCCCCAAGTCATATTTCTTGACATCATTTTCTTCTCTTTTGCTGAAGGGGATACTTTGTAAAGAA
The DNA here is from genome assembly GCA_027564795.1 of Aphredoderus sayanus. Classification (NCBI taxonomy): domain Eukaryota; kingdom Metazoa; phylum Chordata; class Actinopteri; order Percopsiformes; family Aphredoderidae; genus Aphredoderus; species Aphredoderus sayanus. The sequence goes on from JAODUG010005158.1 coordinate 2,293, forward strand.
CAGAGAATGGTTTTCCTGCTCTGCCTTTAGAGTTATTATGAGCTTTAGCAAATGAAACTATTACAGTATGTACCCAATGTGTAGAGCTTGTCAATGTCGATACAGTGATAACAACACCTAATATTTCTGCACTGTAGAGGATGCAGTGTGGTTGTGCTATTACGGTAGTACCTGGTAGTTCATAATAGCACGTAGACACATGATGCAGACATGCACATCATCTCTCTGGCTGTGGACACGTTGTTTTTTATTCATCTTGTTAGCCAGTGTGCTACTAATCCTGCAAATGATGTGTGAAAATGTTTTTTGAAGAAACGGTTGCAAATGCAATTAGGATACTGACACTCAAATCTACAGTTGTTGCTTGAGAAAAGAAAGTGCTATGGAAATTACATGATTTTTCATGTTTTACTATGAATGTCTGTAAAACACAACTGTTGAACAGAAAAGGGCTAATAGTTTTTTTTATGTAATTGTGGTTGTATTGTCTCAAGAGTAGCTTGTCTACAAAAAAGCAGAATGATTAATCAGGAAGGAAGCAACCTTTAAATCTAGATAAGTTATTGTACTACCTTATGGTCAATGCACGAGCAGCTCTGGTCATGTTGTGGGAATGTGTGCTGGATGTGCTTTTATTTAAGTCCTCCAATGACCTCTCTGTAGGCTTTGTTCTATCTGAAAGTGTGCCACCATTCTCCAGACCCTCCATGTCAAACCTGTAGAGGAATGTGCGTGTATATGATGAAGACAAACATGGGTGAAAATGTTTTACAGGACAGCTGAGAGGGATCACTGCTGCAAACACTCACGTAGCATCGCTCTGTGCATTGGACAGATACTCCACCAAGACATCCAAACCCTTATTTTCTTCATTGAGAAACTCCTGGGCCCATCTACATAAAACAAGAAATGTTTCACGTTACTATATTTGTACCCGTAGATAGATTTGTTTTACAGTAGAGCAGACAAGTTTACAAAAGTGTACACATTAAAAACAACACAGACAATAGACAAACATAACAGAATCACGCGTGGTTCCAATCATAAGCAGTAAGAAATTATTTATTTAATGAATTGATAGTTTACAGTGTGTTTATATATAACAAACATACACAAATATACACTTACTTCTTTATCATCTGACCCAGTGTTTCTATTACTTTATCATCTGAGTAACTGTTGCTGTTTCTCAGAACAAAGCTATTTTTATACCTTTTTTGTTCTGCACTTGGGGACTTAAGAATTATAAAGTCGTCTTTTAAAATGGAGTTTCAGCTCTTTATAGATAGGCTTACAAACCATGACGTCAAAGAAAAAGCGAAACATCTATTAACTTAAAGTATGATAGAAAAAGGTCGTCATAGTTTTGTCAATATGGAAATACCACAGCTTCCTATTTCAAAAGATTGTGTAAAGAAAGGGATACCGGTACATTGGTATTATCAGACTCATCTTGTGATGCTTACCCAATATGATTAGTGCGAAGAGATATCTCTAGGTTTTTAAGGACTTGCGTAGCATCTTGGATCCTTTTCTTGTGCTGAAAAATATGGAAGTCAGTATTCACAACCCTGAAATTCAGGTTTCCATAAATATAAGAGAAAATATGTGTACAAAGTAGTCTAGAAACCTTGCGAGGTACTGGAACCCCTCCTTGGTCTTGGTAGAAACTCTTGATCTTAGTCAGATAGGTGGAAGGGGGGCTCTTCACCTGAAACTTCTCCTAAAATAGTGGGATTGTAATAGTACAGGATTACATTTTGCACATGAAAGAATGACACAGAAGTCACAGACAGTGACTGTGTTTTACCATAGACACACATCTCAAGTATATGTCATGTCTGCTGTTTAGGTAAACATAATTGGTTTCCATGCCAACTGAAGCGTATTGTTGCATGAACTGTGGTGCACAGTAGATGCATGATCTTTTGCAGTCTGTAAGTTGCTCTGTATCCAAGGCCCATTTTGCACATATATCTGTATGAACTATAAAGGGTGTTGAGGTAGTCTATTGTGAGTTATGGGACAATACAGTGCTCTTACCTGATCACAGATGAGCTCCCATTTCTTCTCGTTGTCATACTGACTCAAAAGCTCCAATTTATCAGGAGGCAAGTTCATATAACTCTAATATATAGAAGAGAAAGACGTTTAAGTATTAGAAAACACAAAGGTATCAACTGCATGCAATTTATAATACTGTATGATGTACGATGAAGGAATGACCACAGATAATCAAAATAATATTTCTTGGACATGGTAGATAGGCACAGGCAGATATACAATGATATCTTCTTTACACATATTTAAATCCTGTGGTTACAAGGTGCAAAAAACAGAATTTGCTAATAAGTAAAAAGCTAAACTATAAGTTCAATTGCAAAATCTAAATACACAGGTTATGACGTATTTGTAAGATTGAGCACTGAAAGAAAAGCAATACCATGAATATATCAAACAACAGAAACGTGTAGAAAGAGCTCTGCTGCAAAAACAATAATAATAATATAAGAAACCCTTGCTTTAGTTTGTTTTATTAATAGGCGGTAAGCAATTTATTATTTTATTTTGACATTGTTAAACGTGTCTTCTGACACATAAAATGCAAATATGCTGCATAGTATTGTCCTTCCTGAACCACCGACCTGAGACTGTTTAATATATGTTTACTGATGGTTGTCAGGGGTTACCACCTACAACATTGTGATGATGCATTACAAGTAGTCAAGTACGGTAGTGTACTACCTTAAAAACAAATGTTCAGTATATGATGAAAAGCCCTATAAGCATGTGATAGCAATTACAAAATAACAAACACAAATAATATTTGATCTTCTTTTAAGTTTTTATATTAATCGTGATTTAATTGTTATTGCTGTGTGTATTTATTTCTTTATGTATTTGTTTGTTTTATGTGCCTTTTAACCCTCCTGTTGTCCTCACGTTTCAAATTCACACCGTGCCGTTTCCAGCAGTGCACATCATATGTCTGTGTAAGCTGTAGAATAGAGCTAGTGATTTGTGCAATTCTGACCTGAAGGACATGAGGGGTAAATAGTTTCCCTTTAAATCTCACTTTAAGGCAACACATATTCCTTCCAACAGAATAGAATAATGACCTTTTATCAGACATTTCCCCAAAATTATGTTAAGAAGTTGATTTGTTCGTAAATACATGATTTCTTAAATGAAATCCCCCTCCTCCAACCCACCCCCATACATGAAGTCACTGAATGACAATATACCCTTTATGAGTGTGTAAAGTGAAACCCACATGGGAGATTCTGGAGCAATTGAAGAATGTCTTATTAGTAAAGAATAGTGCAACAGTTACACACAGTTGTAATAGGTCCTTACATTAATCATATTGTGCTGTAAAATTCCTGTATGCAGTCACTTGCATTTAAAAAAAATGGAACCACATTTTTTAATCTACAAAGATGGGTGTGGTTTTATACAGTACATTCTCGAGCACCCGAAGGTGAAGGGAGGGGTCTACAGGGGTTTCTGTGGTTAATCCTATACAGAGTGAAAAACAGTATCTACATTAACATTTACCACATTAACATTCAGCAGAAAGCCAACTCTATTTAGAAATAGAGAAACCCGTACTCATTTCCTAAATACAGCTTAGACAAGTTCAGCATGCATGCCAAGATCTTCTCTATCACAGAATGTGTATGTAATTCAACTCGACAAAAGGGAAGACAGTCCTCGTGTGATGCAAGAGAGGTCATCGCAGTGTAAAATTAACCGCATGTCTCAATACATTTTACCTTTGCACTTCTAAAGTGTTTTTCTGTTAGGTATAAGAACAAAATTCAATAATATAAAGGAAAGAAAATGCTTAACATTCTGACGAGAATTACTTATTAAAGTCACATGCAAAATTGTGACATACTTGTTAAAAATAATATTCTTAGACAAAGCAGTCTGTGCTCCTTTAACTTCCCCTCAGTAAGGAAACATTCTTCAATTGAAACATTACTGCTTAACATTGTGTTTATCTGATTTGTCCTGTTGAAATAGTGGTGCAACATTGTTTTCCGGTCTTATGTTCTACATTGAGTGTTGCTTAACTTCCTCTTGAACTGCCTACATTACCTAGACATATCATGATCAGAAAATGGATACACTGAAAGATAATATAATATAATTGTAATCCTCCAAATGTTCACAGGTCACACTATCCAATGACTAGGAGTCTTAATCCACATTTAGGTGATTACAGATGGGAAAAATCCCAGGTAAAATGACACCTCTCTGACTCTGGCCTGGGCAAGTAGCATCTTACATCTTACCAGACATGGATGCCTGCTTTGTATAAGCATTCAACAAGCTGTACTGTACAATAATAATACAAAAGAAAGGCCAAGGAAAGGTGTGTTTAGGACAATAAATATAAAAATACATCCCTCTTCAATAAAGGAATCAGAAACCCATTTAGCCAGTATGTGCTATGTAAGTAGGTATGTAAAACACTGGACATATAAACATTTGCAGTGTTGAGCCATGCTGATCTCAGATCACTCACCAACACCATGTTAAATCTCTCCTGCAGCTCCTGTTCCGGTGGCATGGGCAGTTTGGGGACAGCCGACTGATTCTTCTGCAAGATTGGGGTGGGATCACTCATGGCTGAGATGGCCCCCACAGAGCTTTTGGCCTCTCGGCCCTCTGCCGGCTCCTGTTCTGTCCCTCCTGCAGCCACATTCCCCATCACTAATCTCCACACGTAATCCAGGAGGAAAATGTAAAGCAAACTCTGCTAGATGAGAATTCCCCCAATACCGCCAATGGAAAAAAGGAGCGCTTAAGTCTTCCAACTCCACAGCCACTTAAAAAAATTGTTTTCCCCAAAACACAATATATTTAAAAAACAAAATCTCAAAATATACTGAAATTATATAAATCTCCTGGTGGATTTCTGTGAGACATACATCAGCTCACAAGTCACCATCTGCGTTGGTCCTATGGAGAGGCTGGCTGGTCTGGCCTCTCTTCAACCTGTTTCATTAGTCTGCAAATGCTTTTCAGAATAGTGTAGTAATCCTTGAAATGCCCTGTCTTTAGGGTAACCATGGAATGAGCAACATATATCTACAGACATACAGCTGACCTAAACTACCTATAGTGAGATCAGGGTGTGAGAGGAAGAAGCAGACAGCTCAAACACAAAACCACAGAAGCAGAAAGCAGAAGAGTAACTTCCTGTTTAAGAACAGTAAGAGGGCGGAGGGTTAAACATAAACATGAGTGGCATAACACCAACACACATCTGAAGATATAGGGGTCTCTAGCATTTAACAATTACATCTATGAGAAAAGTTCTTATTACATTATTATAGGTGTATATAGTAGGTTATGTAAGAAAAGTCACAAAATTATGAAGTCACTTTACAGTGAATATTTATAGACTGAAACAAAGTAATACATTTTGGTTCGAAAATGTCTTCGGTCATATCGTTCCGGTCCTTTGCGTGAACAATTTGTTCATCACACATACAAAACACACGTTGTTTTGTATACAGGTGAGAGGGTCAACCGCTAAGCAGGCTGTAGGCCTAGAGATAATTGTACAATAGTGCCACTCTGTGGTTGAATGCATAATAGTATAAGTCAAAATGATGCATTTATTGATATACAAAAAAATTAACCTAACCCTAGGGTTAGGGTTAGGAAACAATTAGAGAAGAGTTTTTTGCGGTTAATCCTCCCGTTGTCCTTGGGTCAATATGGTTAGGTTAACATTAGGTTAATAATGCATTTTTATTTTATTATTTTAACCATTCTGTTGTCCTAGGGTTTGGCCTTTTGCGGGTAATTTTGTCCCAAGGGCGACAGTAGGGGTTAATAACATGTATAGCCAGACATTTATCCCATTATGGGATATACAGGCAGAGTCAGGTAGGCTGCCTACTGCAAAGACGGTCGACTTCAAGAGCTATTCAATTCTAAGTGTGTCCAGTAGGCGGCGAACTTAATCTACCCTGCCTGTTGCTTTGTACGACCTACTGTAGCGAGTTATCATTCCAAGATGACGGACCCAACAAAGTCACCAGAAGATCACTGGAAAGTAAGTGGAAAACATGAACACTTCTATTATTAGGTGATGCACTTACATTAGTCACAGAACCAATGTAGGACAGACACAGTTGACAAACGCAAACAACTGGAGGTTATAACAGCGCGGTTAGCTGGTTAGCTAACATTAGCTACAGTACAGTAGCAAACATAGCTAACTTTTCAGTGAGGCAGTGCACCATTGCGTTTGTTTATAGTCAGCAACACAATCGTGTGTTGGCTACAAGTGACTGTCTTAAAATGGTCCTGTTGCCAATTTCGACTCATACTACAGTATCTACAACGTGTCTGAGTTTTAAGATAATAACGCAAAGCCTCTGGTGACTATAAAATAAATTGACCGAGGGCTTGGCAACAAACTTCTTATTACGTTATTATATCACTGGCTTGTCTAGTCCGTGTCCAAAGGGTATGTGTGTCCTTTTATACAATTGCATACTTTCTATTTGTATCCACAGCTGTGGTAATACACCCCATTCATATTTTGTATTGTATATGGAGGCAGCAGACCCCACTGTTTATGCACTGGCCAAATTAGGACAGTTCTCAGTGGGGGTCCATGACTTACGGTCGTGAGGCTTTCTGCGGCCCTGTTATATTATATATTATTGGATCCGTGGTTTTTACTTGGTCTCTGTGTTGTTTGACACGTCTTGATCTCTGGCCGTGACTCTGCAGACGGACGCGTCTTTCAGCGACAACGGCTTTGACCACAGTAAGTATACTTAGTTCAAGTGTTTGACCTCAGTGTTTTTGTTATTTTTGTGTGCTACGTTAAATGTGTACTTCCCATGGCTAAGTCAGTTATATTCTGTTTAGGCTTTTTTGCTGAAACTGCTAGAAAGGGTAACATTGTCTCCAGGGCCAACAGCATCGGTTCCACCAGTGCCTCTTCAGTACCAAATACAGGTATTGATTTGAAATAAATATTTTGTAAAACATTGGAGGTGATGCCATCTGTAACTTGTTCTGCTTTCCTCTAGCACGTTTTGTGACAGTAAAATAAATTACCATATGTTCTTTATTCTGTCTTTAGAATATTCAATGTCATTGCAGTTGTCACGTTTGGCATGCAGGGTGTGTTTATGGTCACTTGGTTTCCTCTCTGCTGCAGATGATGAGGACAGCGACTACAGGCATGAGACTTCATACAAGGATTCTTACAAAGACCGTCGAAGGCAAGCTCACACACAGGCTGAGCAAAAGCGCAGGGATGCGATCAAGGTGAGGCTTTAATGGAGTGGAGCTCCAGTGAATGTAGATGTATGAATGTGTAGGTTGTGGTGACTCCTCATGAGTTAGACCCATAGACAAAGTCTCCTTAAATATTGACTTTTCTCCATGAATCTAGAAAGGCTATGATGACCTCCAGTCTATAGTGCCCACCTGTCAGCAGCAATCAGAATTTGTTGGAGCACAGAAAATCAGCAAGGCAACTGTACTCCAGAAAAGTAAGCTATGGTTTGTAATAGCCTGTTATACAATATAAATATATATATATATATATATATATATATATACACACACACATATACCTGAATAATGTCAAAATAAAATAATAAATTACTTACTGCCTATTAATAAAATAATTGTGCATAGGGTCATTGTGACCCATAGGACAGCGGGAGTGTTAATAGGGTTAACCCTCGTAATGTACTCAGAAATCTCGCTTTTGGCCACATGGCTGCGCCATCTGATTGTGTATGATTGATGTGTTTTTCAATTGGCATTGCTGAGTGTATTTATTTATTTAGTAATTATTTCTTTATGTATTTATGTAGTTTTTT
>JAODUG010005159.1:0-10162 GCA_027564795.1 Aphredoderus sayanus
GCTCTTTGTGGCAGATAGAAGGCGCTAAACCTAATTCTACATCTTACACAGACATATGATGTGCACTGCTGACACAAGGTGTGTGTTCGGAACCTGAGGACAACAGGAAGGGTAAAATGAACAAAAATATGGTGGCCAAATATGATATTTTTCAGTACATTACAAGGGTTAAGAAAAAGACATACACAATAGCACCAGTGGATCTCTAACTGTGACCACCATAAAAGGAGTTTCTTTTGTTGTGATCAGACAGCTGTAATCCACTCCATGTGGTCCATTACAGTACATGCCTCTACAGTGTACTGTCATATGTGCATGCTAGCACATAATGACAAGCAAGCAGGTGAATAACATATTTCATATTAAAAAAAATTAAAAAGTCCAGACATTTTTGAGACTGAAAGAAATGAATTGTTTGATTGTATTCTTTAGTCAGACACCAAAAAAACTGGCCTGGAAAATTATCCACAATCTCCCTTATAATTGTTTTTAATTTTTTATGGCTTGTTGCTTATAGCCCCCTCATGCACACACACTTCTTTTTGGGGTCACAGGTCAAGATGTTGGAGAACCACTGGACTACGGTGATGAACCGCCTCAATGCGTACCTGTGAGGACCCTCATGGCTCCGTGCACGGCGTTGACGTCTCCACTCACCAGCATCTCCATCAGAAGGGTGAAGAGCTGCGGCCAGGCCTCGGGCCAGTCCCAGTGGGCGATGGCCGACACTGCGTAGGCCACGCTGGAGCGCACCTTACTGATAGCCTCCCGCAGACCGGCGGGCAGCAGCTCCCTGATGGCTGCTTTAGCCTGGCAAGGACACAGGAAGGAGTGCAATGATGCAATTATTAATGTGTTCTGAAAGAGAGGTACCTGCTAGGACATGTGTGGCTCTCAGAAAGGATTTTGGGACCCTAAAGTAACTTTACAGCAACTGTTTCCTACCTGGTGTGATTGTATTTATGTTCCTTTTAACCCTCCTGCTGTCCTAAGGTATTTCAGCAGACTACCAGCAGAGGGAGCCAACCGCGGAATGTCATATGTCTGTGTTGTGGTTGGCGCCCATTACTGGCTAGTGCACCAATAGGACATTGGACAGCGGAAGGGTTAAGGAAATGTAATGGTGATGTATTCTAACAGCGTATACCAGTTATGCCATCAGTGTGGGCTGTTAATTGTCTTATAACTCACCCGATCTGTGGTTTCTGGGGGCCTGAACTTTTCAGACTGGGAACACCAGTGAGTCTCAACATACTGTTTCAGGATGACGGATGCCAGCTGCACAACAAGACAACAATAGGAATGATAGAGATCCAGAGTTGTACACTTATTGAGTGAGCGCCACTCTCCAGGTACATGACAGTACAGGCGAGCAATGTGGAATTTGCAAGGTCATCATAACACAAACAGAAACTTGGACATCATTGGTGTCATTACAACACTTTCCTGTGGAGCCTGCCAGGGTTGTTTCTGCTCACCTGACGGATAGCCAGAGCACCTTGAGCATCTACCGTAAGCTCTGCCAGATGCACGCCAAACTCTACAACAGGAACAACAGAGCCAATGAGAAAAGGAACAACAAAATTCATCAAATCAAAACAGATGCAGAGAGATAAAAATAGCGTGTTAGTGCATACGGCCTTTTGTTTTTGTATGTCAGAAAAACTGATGAGAGTTGAGTTATCCTTGGCTTTTACACTTAAAAACAATAGCTTAAACCATGTCATCTGTACAATGCCTGACCATTTACCAACTCTTGTTTGATGAATGTCTTCTTCAGTAAGCATTAGGAATGATCACTTTTGTGGCTGAGGGTCATTTGATTGACATAACCTTAGATTAAAAATGTTTAATCTAACCCTTTATAAAAAAATAAAAAAAACCTTTAAAATGTGACTTGATCTAAGATCTAGGCAACATCTAAATAAACTTGCATTCAGAATAGATTGATAATGATGTGATCCATTGTGATAACCACAGCCGTCTTGTCACAACCGGGTGAATAGCTATGATTCAAATCAACCTTATCAACATGTGCCATCTATTGCACACTGGATTTAACTAGGAGTGACATCAGGGGCCAGGAGACAATGTTAGTGCTGACAGCTCTATACAGTGTCTCCCTTAGAAAGAGGCCAACAAATAGGGTATTTTTAGTTGGGACATTGGTTGCATTATATACTGTAGCTTATAGACTGCGGGCATATCCACCCCTTTCATGGCTGCACATGGAATGCAGGAAGGACACATCCTACAGTAAATGCCATAAAGACTCGGGGGCATCCAACTATGTGATGTAATGGAGTAAAGGGCAATGTCACTCGCCATCACCATCCAACATGACAGCATTTAAAATGACAAGAGACATGAACGTATACGTTTCATGTTTGATTTCAGCACACACATATCACGAATTTACAAATAGATTATCATTTCACCAGGGAGGTATAATTCCATCTAAAAACAACTTCAGCCTCCTCCCAGTTTACTGATTTGCAGGATAATCCCCCAGAAAACAGCTCCGCGAGAAATTCTGTAAGTAATAGATCAATGGTTGTCATAGAGACAGTACGAGGAGCTTGCCACATATTACATTATAATTACTCTCTATGCCTTTCCAAAGCTAAAGTGTCATCTTTCTCTGCAGTCGTATCATAGGGAGGCTAAGCTAGTAATTACGTTAGAATTTTGCGTGGGCCAAAAAAGAAATGTGTTCATTTAGCGAGGTCCACATTTCCCACGCACACGGCAACATGTACAGTCGTAAGTAAGTAATGTACAGTACTGTTACAGCTATAAGTACGCTTTTCTTTATTTTCAAGTCAGTTATCGTACTGTACCAACAGTTGTACTTTTTCAAGTTGATATTGCTGGTAAGTTTAGAGTACCTATGACGGTGAACGTCTAGCTAACTTCGCCATGCTTATTCACGGTTGATTTTGGCCTGTAGTAGAACAGCATATAATTGAGAGAGCACGCAAGTTGTCTAAATCACGTATGGCTCTATGAAGCATCCAGCTGTTCTGGCTGTACTGTACAGCTAGCACTGGGGTTACAGGTCAACGACATTAATGAGATGCCCGGTCAACAGCGCGCCACAGCTAACTGAAAATAGCATACCGTAGAATAACTGTACTGTAGCCAAAAACGTCTACAACTCACCCTCTGTTACTTCCAGCACTTTAATTTGCTCCTCTGCGGCCGCCCTCACTTCTTGAACCGGCGACAGAATCGCAGTCAAAGTCTCAATTAACGCTTCCTTCAACCCTTGTTGAACCGGGCCAGCAGCCGCACCTGATCGAGGACCTGCCGCGCTCATGCCTGCCATGTTTTCGCCCGCACAGACCAGGGCAGCCTGCAGTTAGTTAAGCGACGGAAAGGGAGCTCATAACCACTTGCACCGAAGCGCGCCAATGCATGGAAACGTGAAGTCAGAGTTACTGAAGGAAACACATTTTCTCCCATTGATCAGACTTCCGCAAAATGAACCAATTTACACCGTTATTTGCAGTTGAGCGCCCTCTTGAGGGTCGGGGGTAAAACATACTATTATATAGGTTACAGTACGAGGAAGTAGGCACCTGACTGCAAAAGCTGAAACATACTTCATGATGCTGTAGTGCTGTAAACTTACCTGACATGTCCATGGCGATTGCATTTAATTTGCCTTTCTTATTATCATTGTTTACATATCAGGTCAAATTAAACAATAATGCAAATCATTGTAAAATGACAACCTAAATATGCAAATAGTCTATTTTGTTTACATGTTTACCATCTTTACCCAGTATTCTCAATGCTGCCATATCAATGAAACACTGATTGATTGTGGTAAATGTGTTAATAACCCCCACTACATGAGCCAAACATTACACAGTATCTTCAATTTAAAGTAGCCTAATAAAGTTGTCTCAACTATAATAAATCAACATATACTTTCAGACACTACAAGAACAAACATCATCTAATACTGATATACCTGCACCTATGTGAGCCGAAGCTACAAGTCAAATAATGATATAATAGAGATTAAACACAGTGTTTTCTGTCTATTGTGCTGTATTCTAGTCTTCTTGTGTCACATAAACAGTGTCAGATGCTGCTTTTTATAACTGTAATTTCAGTCTGTACAAAATGTACAATTGTTAAACATCAAAAGCAACAGATATTGAGTAAAACCCAGGTGTTTTATCGTACCATAATTGCACTCACTTATTGCTGCAGCAAGTTTGGCATTAGGGGTACGGTACTGACAAAAATAAAAAAGCTACTACTTTATACGTAGGTGATCTCTTTCAATATATCACCATTTATGTCTGCAGAAAAAAAGGAAGACGAAAGGCAAGTTAAACATAAATTAGCCCCATTTTTTCCAAATGCGTAAAAGGGTCAAGAGTTTCTGTGATGCTTATAAGCTTTTCATAGGCTTGTGTTTGTTGTAGTCTTATTTCCAGTGCTGTACTTTACATGTGGGAACCTACATGTTATAAAGGATTAACCCCACTTAAGTTCTTTATCTATGGGCTTCCCCCTCTTTGGCTGGTACTACAGTAGTGTTATGTTTATGGGCCAGGAGGCAAATCGGAGACAGGTCCCCCACTCCATACACACATAGGACTTCAGTGCATTTTATCCAAATGTGTGCCACTACAAGGTTAGACATTTGCTATATTTGGCTCAACAAAGGGGTTTGATGGCATTTAGGGCTACAGACTAAACATTATGTATGCATTACATGTTAAATACTCTGCCGAAATATTCTGCCCGCGTTCTACCTTGACCACAGGTGGTCATCAGTCTTTGGCTTTCAAACATTAAAGCCATCATTCTATTGAATAAAGCCATGAAACAGGGCCTCCATTTTAAAGTAAATGAGCTGGGCTGAATCTGACCAGGGATACAGAATTACAATTGCATCAAATATATTTTAACTAATAACTATTAAATTATGAACTCTTATTTAATGTTGACATAACTGTGCCCTAGCATACTGTTTGTGTAGTGGCTGATGACAAGCTAATTACTGATTCTGGTAAATGAAACTGCAGCTTGCATAACTTAGGAATGAACCAAACACTAATACACATTTTTTTCCTTTTTTTTTTTTAAGCAAAAAGAATTTGGTTTATGTAGAAACAAGCAATGTTTAGCAATTGGATATTTGCCTCTCCTTTAAAAGGTTAAAGCTACAAAATAAAGAAACAAATTAAAATATGTATCCTTTCCATTAAACCCAAACCCCTGAGCACCCTCCCAACCCCTCTGAAAATGAATGCTGATGTTAGTGACACAACCTGGGGATAGCTCACAAGAGAGATATAGTGTACAGTACATACAGGTGTATATATATAAAATATAAAATCTGAAATATATTTTATATATATTAAATTGTGTTAGGGGTAAACATTTTTCACTACACAGCATTAAAGTGGTGTGTAAAGTTTTTTTTTCTTCATTTTTTTCTCTAATACTATTATATAAACCATAGGAGTTTTAAAGCATAATTAATGAATTTAAACTAAGCAACATACATGGGCTTTAAACGCCAGCCCCCCATCCACCCCTATAGTGGGGGTGAACTGGCACAGACAAGTTGGGAGAGACCAGCCTAGCTGTACAGCGCAGTGAAACATAAATTACACATTAGCTCATTTTTACACATACAGTCGTGATCAAGGCACAGGGATCTTCTACAAGTTATTTTTTTCTTCAATAAAGTTGTACAAAATAATACATTTTACAGTCTGTACAAGAATAATAGTCCAGCAGTAAAATATAGACAGACATAGTCCAAGCCCGGAGAACACGACTAGGGGCATATGGTGTGAGGGAGAGGTGTGTATGTGTGTGTATATATTTGTACATGTGTGTGTTTTCCCAGGTGCCATCTTCAGCATCATGCTTTGTTCTATCGTTTACATTTTTTCCTTAAATACAGCCTTGCATTTATTTCCTACTTATTCAATAGATATTGTCATTTAATAGCAGTGGGGCGGAGGGATTTGGGTGTGGGGGGTAGTAGAATGGTTAAATGGTGCACAAAGGTACACCCACAGTGTACACCTATACAAAACATAAAGGGGCCGAACAAAACATTTGTTGAATTGCTATAAAAAAGTAAGAAAAAATTATATATATATTTATTATGTTCACTGGTATGCATGGATGTATGCATTGTATGCATATTTTATCTTTTCTTTTTTGCCTTTTCATTGATTTCTTGAAGCTTACAGCTCGCACTCACTTCCATGTACAGCTGTTAGTCCGTTTGTCTGTCCTCAGGCAGAAAAAAGGCTCACAAACCTATTTCAGCATGTTCATAGCTTTCTCTACTCCAGAACATGGTTAATTTATTTATCATGATCTCTGAACTAGTAGCCAGAGTTAGCCCAGGCAATGCATTATTTGAGTTTGCCTCTAAGAACTGTTAAAAAAAATGTAAATAAGAAAGTTTTGTTTGCATGTCTGTGTGTTGTGTTTGAGTGCTATTTTGGGATGTGATGTCTGTTACTGTACATGGGTGTAGTGTGTGTGTGTGAGAAAGAGAGGGAGGGAGAGAGAGCGATAGAGAGAGTGAAAAGGAGGGATAGTGGGTACGATGGAAAGGATTCCAGTCTGGACCCTCTTCCCAGGTCAAAGGTTAACTGAGTACAGCGGTTCTTGCAGTTGTCACAATTGCACCAACTGTGTTTGTGTAAAAGAGTTGTTTTGTTTTGCTTCATCCTTTGCCAGTTTGCTTGCTGTCCTCTTGCCAGGAGAAACAGGAATTTCAACAGGGTGGAGCGGTGGACAGGCGTTTGGTCGGTCACATGGCAAAATACGGAGAGATGGCGGAGCATCGGGTTAGCATTTTCTGGGTGGTGGGTGGGTGGGACAGTCAGGGGAGCCTCTCAACACAGCTCACATCACAAGAGCTCATACTGCCGCAGGTGCATCCTCTGAATGATGTCACGGCAGTCGTTGAAGACACGCCGGATGTTTTCTGTGTCGACTGCACAGGTGAAGTGGGGGTAGCAGTAGTGCCTTCCATCCCCACTGGCTGTGCTGATCCGCTGGAATAACCGCACGGGGACAGTCAGGACAACATATTTAAATACACTGCCACAAACCCATTACGAAAAGTACATCTCCTGACCCGATTAGTACCCCCTGTCCATGTACTGAACCAGTTGATTTCAGTTTCACTATTGAATGCCCTTCCTCAATTTTTATTTTTTTTACTAAATAGACCTGGTTTGTCTACCTCTGGCTAAAACACCTGGTAAAGCACAAAAAAGTAAAGGGCACATACTGTATAGCTGGACCTAAAAAATACTAACGTTGTATTGTGTTATTACAGGAATATATACAGTATAGTAGGACTACATATTTGTATATACACACATAACATTTGAGTCAGACCTGTTCGTCAAATCCCTTTGTTTTCTGGAACTACGAAGAGGCTCAACCATTACAGCTGAAAATGTATTAGCTCTCTACACTTGTCAAGCAAGTTTCATCATAAGGCAGTCATCTAAAATGTTAAACTTGTACAAAAATGCATTATATAACAACAGAAATTGAAATATTCCTTTGTTTGAAAGAAAGACAAAATGTAAGTCTGCGTGTACCAGAAACTCATCCCGAATGAAGTACTTTGCCCGTGTGACACGGGGGTCTTCCCCCTGCTCTGGAATTGCTGTATGTGGAGAAAGAAATGTATCAGTCTGTTTGCAGTCATAGTATAAGACTTAGATTTCAAATAGAAATAAGCCAGTAGTACTACAATCTCACCATCATCAGGAGTAGTGTATCGTGCAAACTCAGGGAAATACTCTTCTATTTTAGATTTCCCTGCCAAAACCTTTTCTGCAAGAAGGTCTTGTTTATTCAGGAAGAGAATAACTGAAATGGTGCGCAGCCATCTGCAAAGGCACATCATGGAAAAGTTAGAATGTTTCTATTCTAGAAAATTGTTTACGTTTAGGCTTAGGTTTTTCCCTTTTAGTTTATTTCCCAATACCTAATACTTAATAGCAAATATTCACCAATATCTCTGGCAGCCTGCTGAGTTATTGCATATAGGATATGGTGTTACAGGAAGCTATGATACACCATAACAAAACAGTCTCAAATTCCCCCAAACCATGTGTTCCCCCAAACACTTGGTTTTTCAGTGCTGTTATTGAACAGTTGATTACACTGACTATAAATATATGATCAATTTGAGAACATTACATAGTAGCTGTGATCTCATAAATTAGATGATTTAAATCTATCTGGAAGTAAATGGCTTCACAAACTAACCGGTTATTCCAGATGTTCTTGAAGAGGTTGAGGGCTTCCTGCAGCCTGTTGGTCTGATTGTCTTCTCTAATCACCATGTTGTAACTGCTGCTGGCCACCACAAAGATGATTGCTGTCACATCTACATTAAGCACACACATGCATGATTAACACAACAGCAATATGGCATAATTGTAACTGTATGTACAGCTAATAATGTATTCACAAATGTTGCACCCTGACAACATATTTTGGAAAGTGATGCAACACGCTACCATTAAAACACTGTATCCATTTTCGGCGCTCGTCCCTCTGGCCTCCAACATCAAACATGCTGTGAAATGGGGGAGATAAAGTATTAGCATAGAAGAGTTTCTAGCTTCTTAGCTAATTGTCTGTGGTTTTTTTACAAACATGAACATATTCTTAGGCCAAATAAATTATTGAACAGCACATAATGGGTTTTATAGTAAACCCATTATGCTAGGATTTAAAGTGATAATGTTTTTGTATTAAATTATTTCTTGAATTTTGTCTTTAGCTAGACTTTTTATCTAGAAATGTCCCACCCAAAATTTTATTAAAGGGGTAATTCCATGAAAAACTAATATTTCTTGTTGTTTTTGAAAATAGTTGTCGATGTGACTTGGAGACATATATCCTTTCAAAGTGGACTGTTCTCTACCGGTGGACCGGTCTGTAATGGCCAAAGAAGAAAAAGAGGCTGAGAAACAGGCAAATTAAAAAAGTGCATAGAAGCGTGCTTGCTCTTTACAGTTTGTTTGGTAACACCCCTATAAGGATATGACTGCCCATAGTCATCTACTACTAGTATTCTGCTAAATTGGCTGTACAAGCTACAAGGAAGTGTTGTCAGTGATCGTCAGTATGCAAACCGTAAGTAAAAGTTTACTTGCAGATGACAAAATCTGATAACGTTTAACCGTTAACAATAATGACATTATATTAACATAGGCTACTGTTCAGTAACAAGATTAGAAATAGGCTACTTATATGGATTAACAGTCGGTCCTATCATGCCGACATAACTTTATGTCTGTGATAATAGCAAAGGTAGCCTAGGTCTTTGTTTATTGTTTCTTGTTTAACCAAATAGTCACTAATTGTGTTATGTTGGCCAAAGTGCCTAGCCTAGCCTAAAATAATCTGCCTCATAATGCTCCGGCTGCAATATCATGCAATAGTAACTCTTACATTACTATACATGTTATGTGGATACATATGGCTGGTTAGCAAGCAAGGATGCCTGCGTGTCGTGCTGTAGTATAAACTAACCTTCAAACATTGAATACATGCTTGAGGATACATATGGCTGCTTATCAAAATGTTACACCCCTGTCCCTACACATAATTCAGGGGCTATGTAACCACTGCTGCCGTGCCAATGTTGACCCCCAATTCTGCCTCCCGTATTCTTAGTTTGAACGGCAAGGTTGAATGAATGTGCAATAGTACTCCTTGAAAACTCTGTGGAAAATAAACAAGGTCTTTTGGTTCAAACCAATATGGTTGCACCGCTTTGTCAGAAGCAGTATTGTCTCTGACAGCTCAACAGCAGTCAGCACGCTATGTGGAAGAGGGGGCGGGGTGAGCAGTGGCTCATTGGATTTAAAGCAACCGTCACTGATAGCGACTGTTACAGTGCTATTACACATAATCTATGTGGTATTTTCACTTATCGCTCCCACTGTCCTATGGGTCGAAATGACCTGGTGCAAGCACAACACAGACATATGTAATTCCACAGTTGGCTCCCTCTGCTGGTAGTCTGCTAAATGCCTTGTGACAGTGGGACAGTTACCCTCGTAATGTCCTCTGGGTCAAAATGATCCAAATCACTAGCTCTTTGTGGCAGATAGAAGGCGCTAAACCTAAT
>JAODUG010005161.1:0-29547 GCA_027564795.1 Aphredoderus sayanus
TCTCTCTCTCTCTCTCTCTCTCTCTCTCTCTCTCTCTCTCTCTCTCTCTCTCTCTCTCTCTCTCTCTCTCTCGCCTCTTTCTTGAACAGACACTCTTGATTTGCAGGATACTTCTATTCTCCTCGAACCCGCATCCCCTCTCTCCTCCTCTTCCCCACTCAACCTCTCTTTAAATCCCTCCTTAATATGGCCATAGTGCAGATGAAAGTCAAAGGGAGAAATACACCAAGATATCTTTCTATATTATGAGACTGGACCTTAAAAGCAGACATAGCCACATATTTGGCAGACATGATGAATGTCCTTGAAGCTTTATGTTATTTCCATATCAAACTTTTTAATTTGTACCTGACCAGAACACTGTTCTTTTATTTTTTACATCGTATTCCTTACAAGTAGGGCGAGTACACTTCAACCGCCCAAGTCTGCAAACATGTAAATGTCACCTACTTGTCCAGTCTCTGCCTTAACATAAGTTTCCATAGCAAATGTATTTACCCAAGCCCTTATTATAATGGTAATTTATGACAAGCTAGCGTAGATTTCACAGGCTGTAAACTGTGACCTACTGGAATTTTGTGAGGTTGCAAGTGCTCATGGGCCCGAAAATAAGTTTTTTATGCAGTGTCTGTATTTAAACAGCCTTCTTCTTTGAGCTGGAGGTAACGTTATTCGCCGACATGTTTAATATCAGCGTGTCTGAGTCTCCGTAGCCATGGCAACGATGACGTTCAGTGACATACAAATGAATACTTCTGTACTATGTCTCGTGAAACTCTTTTGGTTCTATTATTTCTCATGTCATCCCAAGCAAGTGAAATGTGGTATACTGTATGCATTAAAGAGCAGTGTGCACAAAGTAAATAGCGTCCCGTATTGATTCAGTGCATATTATTTTTCAATAAGGAATCATCACGTATTAATCGTACGAGTTTACAATTCAGAATGAAGTACTGCATCAACACAAGGAAAAAATAAATAGGAAATAAGACGAGACAGGGTAGGCTACTTCTATAATTCACTGATTGTCTATTGCATTTAACGTGTTAGCTGACACAAAAGAAATAGCATTCTCTTAGCCAGCACCGTCCATGAGACCTTGTTTTCCGACAGGTAAACAAGCATTACCATACCAACTATAGCAAGTTGGCTAAAGCACAAAACTGTCGCTAAAACCTACTGGTCCAGAGTAGACATCACAGCTCCAGGGTGCATTAAGATGCTCATGCATCATCATAGTGCTGCCCTAAAGTGTCAACTTTGCATTACAGTGTTTGCTCTGCACTTGTTTTGGTGGTTTGTGTTTGTTGTAGAGTATTGCTCCCATACTGCTTAATGTTTTAGTCTTTCTGCGGCACTGTCATTCATTCTTCATTAGTAGACTTACAATCATGCAGTCATGGCAGACAATGGAAGCGATACTGCCCCCAGAATTCTTGTAGTGCATTGCAATGGTTAGAACTTCCAGAAATGTGCTAAATGGGAAGGGTGCTACAGTAAAATTGCTATCTCCCTCCTTAAGAACATCTCTGGAATGACACGTCAACAATGAAATTTCACATTGATGATTCCACAACAGCCTGTTTTACATTTGTTTTTAGAATATCTGACTTTTGCCAGGAAAATATTCTTCCAAGATAGATCTTCCAAGAGCTAGAATTTCTAGCTAGCCCTGAAACGAGCCAAAAATATATTTAAATCTATTATGTAATATTTCTATTTCCAAACAGTTACCTTCCTGTGTTACAGTATTCCAGTATTTCTGAACCTGTTCACTTTCCAAGTACAACCTTTTAATTGCAGTACAGTATACAGTATGTTGTCTTTGCACCTGGTCCATTTCTAAACATTGCACATTTTTCTTGTCTTATATGTTGATATTTTCCGAGTACTTGTCGAAGTCCCTCCTTTTTTATGGATAATCATTTCTTAAAAAAATATTTTAATGTATGTCTTCTATGTAAAAAAAAAAGAAAAATGTTATATATATATATATATATATATATATATATATCCACATTGGGGCATTTAACAGCTGAGGTAAGAGAGGGGGTGGAATATAGGAACAATGACATTGGATTTTTTCCTTCAATTACAGGAATGGTTGTTCCTTACAAACCCTAAAGAATGGAAAGCTAGAATTTATTTGCGGGAAATGTGGGAAACATTGGCAGTTTTCATATGATACTATAATTCTAAAGGGCCAAGTGTCTTTTAAGAGAACTGTGTGTGTGTGCACGCGCACATTGTTGCACAAGCTACCACAGTATTTAGTTACAAAGTAAAATACTCTGTCATCAAAAAAAAAAAAAGAATCATGAATAAGCTCGTGTGCCCCTGCGTTTGGCTCTTTTTCAGTGTGTCGGTGCCGGTGGTCTGACCTACCTACTGTAAGTGTATGTGTGCGGTCAGGGAGATATTCAACTAGTAAATCACATCAGCAGTGCACAGCAGCAGAAGCAACTGCACAATATAACTGCATGATCTACTGTATAAAATATTCGAAACCAAATCAATAGCCAACATGTCTATAACGAGATATACTGTACCGTACATGACATGTTATTCAAAAGGAAGAAAGTGTATGCTATCATTTCTCATATTTCCTCATGAGTTCCCTTTTAAGCCATTTCAAGGCCAGTTTATGCACGCACATGCAGAGAAAAATGCTGACAAGACATGGAACCAAATGGTTGCAGCTGTGTTTCCTTCTTCTGTGCGTTTTCCTTCTGGTGATGCAGACAGCCAGGAGCTCTCTTCTGTGCGAGTGTGTGTATGTATTGCTGTATGAAAGATCTGAGCAATGAACGTTTGTCCACAAAATGAGACATTTGTAGGATAGAAGTGAGAGAGAGAAAATGTGTGTGAGGTGGAGAGAGAAGAATTTGTGACAGCTTTGCTGATCAAGTACTCTTAAAAGAGATGAATAGAGTGAAGAAAAAAGAGCAGGAGATAGATGATTTAGCAAAACTGGTGTTTTGAACCCAGTATTTCACATCCAGTATTTTAGGGCTGCAGCATATTATGGCAAACATTACAATCTCATTTGTTTTCGTCAATACTACGCACTATTACACATTGAATTAGGAAACTTGCATTTATGGAACTTATGGAAAAGATATATTCTTTTAATATATAAATAAAAGTGTGTATGTAGGCATACAGGATGTGTGTGTGTGTGTATATATTAAAACAAATAATGACATACAGTGTTTCACACAGTTCTGAAATATATTTCAGGTGGTAGCCAGCGTGGGGGGGTTTAAGGGCTTTCTATGCTGTACTGTATGAGTCTCTGCTAGTATCCGCCCCGCACTCTATGTAATCTGCTCATGATGTATCATGAGCATTGATACATTATCATATCAAAAAGTTCAGGTGACCAACAATGTTATATGAACAGTGAACAGTCGGCTCGATCAAATGGTGTGGCAAGGGGACGGGTTAAAACTAAGAATTAAGTGTTATTTTCTATCATTTATTTACAACAGGAAAGTCTTTGTTTCTTGATTAGACCCTTAGCAGCTACATGAAACAAGCTACAGTATATTTCATTATATTTCTCAGAAGCATGTATCAATAAATTACTTTATTGTTTAGGCTAGGTTTGCGGAGTAGGCTAGTGTCTATTACATATATCAACTATTATAAATAGCCTTTGATTATATGTATATTATAGTTTATATTTGACTGTTATATATTCTGTACTACATGTAATCTAAATAATAATCTGTAATCTAAAGTGAAACCTATATTTTCTCTGTTTTTATAAATATGCTGAATTTTTGTTTTGAAGTAATAGGTCCGTATCCTCTGAATATATAGACTACTGATCTTGAATCAGAGTTCAGAGAATGAGCTGACAGCTGAATGACTGCATGACAATAGGTTTATCATTAAACAGCCTGATATTTCAGTCTATTCAAATGTATGCCTGCCTGTTTTCCCGATTGCTTTCTTATTGCTTGTGCTAGACTTTACTCTCCTCAGCTCAAGTCTTACAACCACTATACTCGCGAGTGGTCACGGCAGGCCATCATACATGGCAGGCTACATTCTTTATATTATTTTAACAGAATAATTAATTGAATTAACTTTGTAATACTAGGGCTAGAGAGAGATTGTCCACTATAGTTGCTTGATCACGGATGGTGGGTGTGTTTGTCTAGGACAGATTCAAAAATTAATTAATGAAATGCTAAAATTGGTTGCCAGATTGCCTATACTTTAGAAGGCTACCCCCAAGTATAGGCAATGTGTGGGAAACAGTGTGAGTATACAGTGTGTGTGTGTATATATATATATATATATCTGCCACAATTAATGTCAGAGAGGACAAAAAATAATTAAAATAAAATGAATCACACAACCCTACAGTGTACATATGATTTTTGACATTTGTATACAGTACTGTATAGAAGGAACCAATCATAAAGATGGTATCAGTTTTTACACTTTAACAGGTGCAACTAATGTAGGAGTGGATGTCATTTAAGCAGGGTCTGGACTCACTCAGTCCAAATAAGAGTTGCATTAACTGAAAACACAGGCCCAGTTTTACAGGCTTTAATATTTCAGTCGACCATAAATCTACCCATCTCTCTCTCTCTCTCTCTGTATATCTGTCTCCTGCCAACATCACTCAGGCTTAGAAGCTGACAAACAGGCAGAGGAGCTTAGAACAAACAACAGATATGTGTGTGTGTCTGTGTGGTTTATTGTGTGGATTCCTCCCCAGTGTGACTTTGACTTTGACAACAGTCGCTCACAGACAAGACAGTGCCAACACACTCTCTGTGTTACTTGATCCCTTTCTTTCTTATCTGAGGCCATTATTTATTTCTATAGTGTGTGTTGTCCTGAAAGCACCGCCTTTGGGCTAGTTGGTGCAGAATAATGTATTAATCAGATACCGGTCAACTCGATTGTGTATGTTTGTTATTGCACTTCCTATTCTGTCTCTGTGTATTCTAAGCAATGTTTTTGTTTCATGCACATACATTTCTATAATGTGTGTGTGGGCATTAGATGTGTACCTCTACGCAGCCGCACTTTGTACAACATGCCCTTTGACCCCTTCCCATCCATCCCACTAAGCCAATAAAGGTGAGCGGAGTAATCGCAAGATGGATTTTATACAGGCCAGTCGTGTCTTGTTAGAATGGCCATTCATCTCTATCTGTCTGGATGCAGCCATCAGATCTATCATATAACGTCTGGTAGGTCAGAGAGAGACGGACCATTTGTTTCTGTGTGACTCTATGGAGTAATCATACATTTGCCATGATGACTTCTTACTTTATAGAGGCGTGTGTGGAGGGGGTGGGGAGAGGTTGTATTGCTATGTTTGTGGATGTGCACATAATGAATTGAGTGTACTATGCGTGTGCGTGTGAGTGAGTGAGAGAGAGAGGACCCCTCACCTAACTCTAGACTGTTTCCAATGACTAATAATGAATGCAAATGGACTTGATATCATGTTCATGTCCATGGGAGTGTGAGAAACATATTCGTAATCTGACCTGCCATTCGCCATTAGCATTTTAGTTTTTTTGCAGTTACATACGTAAATAAAAACAGTACATTGGGTCAAGTTATGCTGTACTGTAGAAAAAAAGTCAATTTCACAGAAATTATGCAATATTTTATAATACGATTTTATTGTACTATATAGGTTTTACCCCACATAAAAACGTAGCCGCACTGAATAGCATATTTCACTTGAAATTGTGATGGTTATCTGTATGTTTAATAAAAACACTGTGTGTTTCCCTGTTAGAACATTTCTTTTTCTTTTCTTTTTTTAAATTACCTTTTCATTTATTTGCATGCGTTAATATCTTAGTTCATAGTTTATGATCCCATTTCCGCAAGATATGAAGAACTTAAGTTATGGGTTGATAGATCAAAAAAGTTTGAGAACAAATGGTTTGGTTTGTACCAACAACCATGGCTGGTATTATACATTACCACTTGTACTGCTTTGCTGCGCCCTGTTGTGTTCATGCTAGGCTGTGGAGACATTGGGCAAAATATGATGTCACTGTCTGTGCAGTTTCTGGTTAATGGCAGCTATTCATTTACCATGGAAACCTTGGTGAGTACTGTTGGAGCACCTCTCTGTAGTACGCACATATAACGGTACATTTGATGTCTCCAGTAGCCTTGGCTGTGTCTAATGTTATTGTAAGATTGGTGTCAGATTGCTCTTGACACTAAGAAAGTACTTTCCCGCTCACTAGTACTAGTAGTATAATGCATACAGTAATATAGTAATAATAATACAGGGAAACACAAAATGGTAGCTTTACTGTTCAATATAAACACATCAAGTGATTCATTGTTCTAGTAAGTAAGATTTTCTCCACTGTGTTGCAACCTACTGTTGAACCAGCACCTGTCATTTTGACTTTGAAAACAGTTTCCCTGCCTCCTGCCAAAACCCAGCCTTAGGAATAGCCGGATGGATTTCCTTTGTCTGTTGTCCCTCATCACTATTGTATCTTTTGCTATTTTTCGGTCTATCTGCTCTCTCTCTGGCTTCTCTTCCAATAGTGCACTCTCAACTTCTCGCCCTCTATTGTCTCTCTCTCTCTCTCTCTCTCTCTCTCTCTCTCTCTCTCTCTCTCTCTCTCTCTCTCTCTCTCTAAAAGCAGCTTAATTATATCATGTTACGGCTAGACAGCAGTAATTACATTTATGACACAAATCCTGCTGCTCACAGCAAAATAGTCTGCATGTGTGAACACATTGTGTCTGTATTGTCTGACCAGAAGTGTGTTTTTATGTAGCCATGTACAGTATGTGGGTGTTTGTGTATAGTTCCCATTATCTGATACGATAGCCACAACCAACCTACCATGACCATGTATATTGAAGTACACAAATATGATATAATACAATATTGTCTATTGAATGAGATGTAATTGGTAATGGTGGTGTGGTCTGGGACAAAATGCATTTTATACTGAATGTCAATAATTTAAAAAAGTATGATTTAAACACCCTGCAATGCACATTCAGCATAGGATAGGGATAGGTCATTCATGTCATCAGTTGCCTTGGTGCAAATCCTCATGGCAGATGGCATCCTCTGAGTATCAAAACATCAGATCATGTTTTTAGTCGGACCCTTAAAAAGACCTTACTGTACGCTTCTGTTAGCCCAAATGTCAAAGGCATATTTAATTTCTCTTTAAAGAATTGAATGCCATGTATAGTGGTAGCTGGCTGGCCGTGTTTTGTTGTTTCTGTTTCACCTGGCTGCAGTACAGTATGGTATTCACTGGATCTGGGATTTCTGATCTAGTGTTATGAGCAGCAGTTTAATGCAGTACATGTAATTTTTCTGTTGTTGTCCAGTGGAGCTGATTTAAAGACAGTACAGAAGCTAACCTACAGTCTTTATTGTAGTGTAACATTATAACAAAATGTATTTTAAACCAACAACATGTATTGATCAATTAACATACAGGGCATTTGGCATTTTCCCGTCCAGCGGCCACTTTGTCTAAATGACAAATACACCCATCTGAGTTGGCGTGTTGGTTTTAAGATTGGGTGTTGTCCTTGGGTGTGGGATTGGCCAACAATAACCTGGGCTGAGTCAATGGCACAGTATTTCACTGTTCATTTAACGGCCCATTATCAAGATAGTAATAGCCTAATATGCACATGGGCGGGTGTACATAGGAGGGTGCACAGTGCATGTACACTGTGCATGCTACAAACAATCACAGCACAAATATGCAATGATTAAAAATGAAAAAAGAAGGCTACAGTGTTAAAGATTGCAGTGTGGTGGAATCATGGTGTTGTCGTAGATGGTCTGCTTGCATGCTTTCACTGTGAGAACGAGCAGGTGACCAATTTCCTTTTACTTGCAACTTCAAACCCACTGTTTGAAATCTGCCAATGGTGCAAGCGTGCCTTGCTTTTAAAAGGGCCATTCCATGTAAAATGAATATTTCTTCTTGTTTTTGATAATAGTTACAGTATGTTGATGTGACTTGGAGACATACTGGGCCTGAACAAAGTAGACTCTGAACTTCCCATTCTGTAATGGCCATAGAAGGAAAAGTTTCAGAGAAACAAGCGAATTAGAAATGTGCATACTTGTTACGTAGAAGTGTGCTCACAGTTTAGTAATGCCCCTATAAGGATATGACCCCCCATAGCCTCATGCTGTAGTATTCAGCAAAATAGACTATACAAGATA
This sequence comes from Aphredoderus sayanus, assembly GCA_027564795.1. Classification (NCBI taxonomy): domain Eukaryota; kingdom Metazoa; phylum Chordata; class Actinopteri; order Percopsiformes; family Aphredoderidae; genus Aphredoderus; species Aphredoderus sayanus. The sequence continues at coordinate 8,219 of JAODUG010005161.1, forward strand.
CAAGGAAGTGAAGCCCATTCCCAGTATGCAAAGTTTAATATTCAACACGTGATACGTTGTTGATAAGGCTACATGTACCATAGCGTAAGCACATCTAAGTCTACAGTCAGCATAGCGTATCAAGAATGTTCACATGCACAACAGTAACGACAGCATATTAATGTAGGCTATTGTTCATTAACAGTAAATTAATAAGAATTAGTCTACTTAATTTAGACTGATTTAAATAGCCTCAGTATCTCTCATTGATAAAGACAGGTGTTATACCAAAAAGTGATATCTTGCTTAAAACTCACTGCAGCTGCTTTTATCTGGATCAACTATTGGTCTTATCGTGCAGACCAGACAACTTTATGTCTGTGATAATAGCAATTATAATATAATAATAGCTAGCAGTAACCTAGCCTAGGCTAATCTTCCTCATAATCCTCCTGTAGAGGGCAAGGACGGCTGCAATTCCGTGTTATAGTTACTCTTCATTCATGAAATAATATGCTTGTGGATACATATGGCTGATCATCAAGCAAGGATGCCTGTGTGTCCTGCTATAGTATAAACTAGCCTTCAAACAATGAATACGTGCTTATGGATACATACGGCTTGGTATCAAAACGTTACACCGCTGTCCGTAGTACTGGCTGTCCCATTTTATGATCCCGGGGCTGAGTAACTACTGCTGTCTTTACACATGATTCTGGGGCTCTGTGGTATTTTCACTTGACCCTCGTGATGTCCACCCGGCGGCACCATCTGATTGTGTATGATTTTGTGTGTTTTTTAATTGCCATTGCTGTGTGTATTTATTTCCTTATTAATTATTTCTTTATGTATTTGTTGTTTTTTTTGTGTGTCTTTTAACCCACCTGTTGTCCTCAGGTTTCAAACGCACACCTTGTTGTGCCAGCAGTGCACATCATATGTCTGTGTAAGCTGAGCTCAAGGAATATGTCCACATGTCAACATGTGTACATAGGGGCATGGAATGTCCACTTTAAAGGGAATGGGAGATGACTGATTGATCTATTGTATGTTGTATGTACCCAACTCACACCCATGAATACAGTAATTAACCCTCACGCTGTCCTCTGGATCAAACGCACTACGTTGTTGCGCCAGCAGAAGGCACCATCCGCAGTACTGACACATGACGTGCCCGGGTTAGTTCCATCTTCTGGCGCAACAAGGTAGTGCATTTGAAACCTAAAGGCAGCAGGAGAATGAGGAGAGTAAGTACAACCCTTTTGAACCATGCAGCTGGAGCTGTGACCATTTCTTCCGGCGTTAAAATAGCAAAAGATGATACGCCCTTATTAATGCACTTGTGCCATGTGCTTTAGGCTGTGCGCTTAGACTGTTAAAATAGGGCCCGCAGTATCCATGCCCCCATTAATTCTCTGTAAAGCTATACAGAGTGTACTGTAAATAAACATTGCATTATGTTCTATATTATATGTATTTTAACAAATGATAGGGCCTAAATGCATATGCAAAACAATCCATTAGCATCTACTGTATTTTCCCAAAGATACGGCATGGTGTGACTTGGTATTGATTGAAGCGAGTGAGTCATGTGGACTGGAGCTGAAACATTCATTATCTATTTAAAAACCGCATTTGCTGGCTATACTGAGTAGGTTTGGATTGACCTTTAAGCTGTGACTTTTACTTAAAGTAGGAGGTTGGCACTTTTTGTTCAAGGCGTGCATGCTTAATGCATGAAACCCTTTTCAGTTTGTATTTATATGTTATGTTGTATACGGTAGGTGTTATTGTTGTGCAGCGGAATCTCGAATTTGCTGTGCAGTCAATCTATACATTGAGCATTATAATCTCATGTAACAACCGTAGAAGTGCTGCAGGGAGGCCTGCCTGGCTGCAGCCCATCAGAGATACAGTGCGTGGTTAGTATGGGGTTGAGCTAGTCACCTGGGAGAGCCCCCATCCATCCCTTGGGGATCTGCCACGCAGCACACCTATTATGCATGCGCATACATCCTACATCCTTTATTATCTAGGGACTCTGACTCTGTGTTTTCTTAACGACTCTTTAAATGGATGTGGAAGTCACATCAGTCCTCAGATTTGCTCTTCGCTGAGACAAGCCAGACACACGCACGCGCACACACGGCATTCATGTGTATAGAGAATCATTAGGTAAAGTGATTCAGGGCCAGCTATCATGAATCACAGAGGCATCACATCGACAAGCCAAAGCCAGCAAGGACTCCCAAATAGCGTGTGTGTGTGTGTGTGTGAGGGATAGAGGGTGCAGGAGAGATATTGCTAGTATTCTGTGCTGGCAGCAAGCCTAATCTCCCTCTTTTTTTATCCGCTTCTCCCCGGATGGTCTTCCCCGAGAGAATAGTCCTATTCTCTCTCTGTCTCTCTCTCTGTCTCTCTCTCCTTCATTGTGTCTCTGACGTAGGCGCCGGGCAAACTCAGACTTGACGTGAAAGCATTAGCATAATAAATCCTTCCCCTGTTTTTCCTCTGTTGTACTTCAAGTGCTGGTCCACCACAGAGGCTCTCCTGTCCCGCAGTACTGTAGCTGTTAGCCGGGCTCTCCATGACACACCAGAACCCAAAAGCTCCCATCTCCCATTGCTTCCCCTGTCTCCCCTCCTCTCTCTCTCTCTCTCCCCCCCTCTGACGAGTTGTTGGCCCACCAGCCTACATTCTTCCCTTCCCCAGCATCCCCACCCCGCCTCTGAATATGTCCCTCTCGCGCTCATTTCCTACCCCCTTCCCCCCCCCCACAATGCACTTGTGGTGATGGATGGAGAAAGAGGAGCAGAGAGGCTGACCTTGCGTCCATCATAAACTCAACAGCAGCGCAGTTAAGACGAAAGTGCATCTCTCTTCTTGCTTTGGCAGCGGCCTCCAGATTCACACCCCTGTCTGGCTCGCAGCCAGGGCCTCTGCTCTGCTCGGCCTGTCGTTAAGCCCCTCCACAGGGGACCAGGGTGGACCGCAGCACGGGCTGCTGTAGAGCTGCTCACGCGTTGACCTTGTGAGGCAGGTTTAGCCTGCTGCCGTGTTTGAGGAACAGTGTTATCCATGCTAGTGTTGCCGATGGAATCTTTTCAGTCGTAGTAAGGTAAACACAGGTGTCTCTTTTAACATTCGGATGTACACCTCTGTTCTCCTTCCTTACCGTGTTCCTATTTGTAAATGTGTATGCAGGCAGAGGAACATGCACGGATGGTAGGCAGAGTTGGATATGTGGTTTGTAAAGTTCTAGCAAATATTTGGGGATGCTAAGGCCGCCATGCTCATGCTCTGTCTTTGTGTATTTGGCCGCCTAGCGCACACTCCTGCAGAACTAGGGCCAACCCTGGGCCTGAAAAAGTCCAGTTCACTGGAGAGTCTGCAGACGGCCATGTCGGAGGTGAGCAAGAAGAACGAGCTCCTCCCATTCCACCGCCCACGACCGAATATGGTCAGAGGAAGAGGATGCAACGAGAGTTTCAGGGCAGCCATTGATAAATCCTATGACGGCCCTGCCGAAGATGATGATGATGAAGGTAAAAACCCAGCAGAAACTGTAGGTCAAAGGAGCAGTTTATAATAATAAACTGTATGTTGTTATGCTTTACAGGTGAGCATAAAGTTAGGTTTAACTTAATTCAACTTTTGACATATAATTATTATAGCTATACAGTCCATCATTATTGCAACTTGAAACATTATTTCTTAATACTGTTGAAGGTACACCAATTCGGAAAAGCAAAAACAATGGACAAAGCAGGGCTCCCGGTGACTCAAACCGCCATTCAAACTCGGCTCAGAATTATGGTATCATCTAATGTAACAATCCTGTCCTTAGGGCTTTCAGCATAAAAAAAAACAATAATTATTTTAAAAATGATACACATGTTAGCCCTAACCCATTATTAAGTTGAACATAAATTGACCTTAAAGGCAACTGTTGGACCTTTTTCCCAAACTGCCGCTCTTAGCTCTCATTCACATTCAGACCAAGAAAGACAATTTGGATATAACCAGGAGTGAAAAATGCTTTCCTGGGGTTAATGCAATTGCAAAACATCCCTAGCTAGCCCTCTAAAAGCATTTTTTACATTTCTTCTTGCGGCAACTGTTTGTCCACAACACAACCTTGAGGGACTCAAATATCATTTAGCTTTGAAGATTTGTTAGAAGTTATCTGGGTGGTAGGCTCAAGAAGGGAAGCCCACATTGCCCACTGTGTTATTAGCAGCAAACTCTTATCATTCACCACCAGAGTAATGAGTCGCACTGCTGCGTATCACTACACACAGGATAGGCGTAATAGGACACGTCAACGCCACACACACACACACACACAGGAACATGGTGACCACGTCTTTCACCATCACTCCAGCTGTTTAACACCTTGAGAGCTGCTGTTAATTGATGGAGCACAGGTCTGTGCCACTAACTAAAGGGCACGTGTGCGCACACAGAGATATGCATACCGCTTGTTCACGGTGAGAGACTCTAATTGCCATTTCAACGTAAACAATTAGGGAAACCCAAGACCACTGTTCCGACGCATTATATACAGTTCTGGATGTTAAGAAATCCTACACGGAAGTATAGAAACATAAGGTAACTGTAGATGCATTTAGATGCTGTTGTGGTTTTTTTCTGTTGCTTAATCACTTTTCAACATCACTGTAATCAACATTACACAGTAATTATGCCTACCTATCTCATGCTCTTATGCTCTTTCTATTAAAAAGGAAAAAAGAAAAATATAAACCCTACGTTCTAATCACTTAATTCGTTAGGCCTTTACCTATTGTGTTTTTATATGGTTGCTTACGTTGTAGTTGTAGTTGATTGTTCTATTTAGAATATTGTGTGCTTATAATTGCTGGTGTATGACCTGTCCAACTACTGACAAATGTACTACATGTAAGTCGCTTTGGATAAAAGTGTCTGCCAAATGGCGTAAATGTAAATCTACAGTAGCACAAACATGCACGCACACACACACACGCACACACACACACTTTGGTAAAGTATTTGAAAAAAAAAAATGTTATGGATCATATAGTGTTTTAATATATTTTGTGTCCATTTCTGTAAAAATGTTCAACAGTTTTCAGCATTGAAGCATTAACCTAATGTTTTTTTATTTTCTTTTTTTACTGTAGTAATGAGCTGCTAATAAGAGCTTTAGCTAAACTGTGAGATTATGTGTCCCAGGGGCATCTCACTTTATAGTGCACCATTTCACTTTGTTTTTATTGGGAATGACACGTTCCTGACAGTATTACTTTTTTAGCAGGATATAAATGCTACAGCACATTTGTATTTGTTGGAAAAAGTTATGTGGTGATTCATGTCTTAATAAGCATACCCACAGCATACCCAATACCCATAGCCAACATTAGCGATGAATAATTGCATAATAAAAATGTTGACTATAAAATGTATTAAATATTTAAAATATATTTCCAGTTTTAAGAATGTCACAGGTCATGTCTAAATGTTTTATTTTTTATGTCGTTTATTAGTTTATATTGGGACTTGGATACAAAAACAGTCTCCTCTATTATTTCAGTTTTTCCCTTTGTTCCACCTTTCATAGATGACTCAGACCAAAGCTCAGGTCAGGACACCCCTGCTAGCGGTTCGTCCCGACAGGGAACAGGCGATCTCCCCGACGACAAAGACAAGAAAGACAAGAAGAAGAAGGGCAAAGGAAAGAAAAAGGAGAAGAGCAAAGCAAAAGGAAAAGAGAAAAAGAAAGCAGAGGAGCCAGAGGAAACAGAGAAAAAGACAAAGAGAAAAGGGTTTGGCCTGCTCAGGTATGTCTGTATAGCACTGTCTGTATAGTGTGTGTTGGTGGGTTTGTGTGATGTCAGGCAGATTTCTGTCAACAGTTGACTGGTCTTGACACTAAGTCGAGACCAGTCACATATGACTGTCTGCAGGGCTCACACTGAATAACACAGTGCATCTTAGCACTCACATCGCTGTGTGTGTGTGTGTGTGTGTGTGTGTGTGCGCGCGCGGCAAGCTTGGTATCCACTTGCATTGATTGAAATCACAGGTCTCCAGTGTGTTTTATTAAGCCAACATATTTTAGCTAACATAACCGTATTCTGTACATTTCAATATAATGTGTGTGTGTGTGTGTTTCATAAACACAGACATTCCTGCTGTGATGTGTGTTGATGTGTAACAGTTTTAGCAAAAGCAGCACACAAAACTAGTGCTAGTTGAGCACAGTGGCTTTCTGTGGTCTCTCTATGGATTCCTTATGTTCTTTTATCTTACCACACTTTTATAATTAATGGAACCACCCATGATAGTTAATGTTGCTTGATATCTGATCTGTGTGTGATATATGAAATGTTCAGCAGATTGAATCAGTACAGACACAAATGTTGCCTCCTTGTTATGTACAAACAGCCCTTTATATGATTACTAAATGCTCAGGATCACTGGCAGACTGCTGCCGAAGGCACACCTACAGTACAACACACAGGCACACCAAGCACACCCTTACAAATCGGAGGCCCAATTTTCATCAGAGGGGACGAAAAGTATCCTGCAAACGATTTTGTGTGATTATCCTTATAATGCCATATCTCATATCTCTGAATGAAAGTGCATGAACACACACGTGGAAGGACACAAAGTGTGAACGGGCGGTAACTTATCAAAGCAAAGAGTTGGCACTCTTTGTTCTGCCGTTTTATCACAGGGTTGCATTCGCTATGCTGTTATTCTGAATGGGCTTTCTACATGGCCATTACGTTGATTGGGATCTTTGCATAAACATTTGGACGCAATTGGGCCTTCAGAATACAGTCCGGACGTTTGTACACGCACGTACAATTGCGGTCCCTATGAACCAGAATGTGGAAAAACACTTAAAGGCTCCAGGCTTTCATTTTATCAGGGTGATTATGGTCCAGAATTATGTTATTTAAATAGAAATATTGGGTAATTAGGCTAATATAAACTCATTTGGCTTAATTGGAGAGGTTCATTGGGTCTGTTTTTCCTGAAAAGCCTTTTCTTTCTAGATTTCCTACTCTCTAGTTTAGCTTTATATTTTTCAGTCTCCCTGTCCCCATTGCACTCTATATAACCCTGCACCCCCTACCGCCCCCTCCCCTCCTCTCTCTCTCTCTCTCTCTCTCTCTCTCTCTCTCTCTCTCTTCCCCTCCCTCATAACTATAGCCATTAATGAGTCATTATCTTGTGTTGAATGGATTTGTTCCTTTTATGGTGTTGAAATGCTGCATTTTGTGCTCCAGTGGCGCGTGTGAATGGGACTTCATACTTAAGTCTCTTCATAAAGTCTCTTCATAAGCACAAATTGACATAGAAGTCATTGAAGGCATATTTAGATGGATTAATTGTTGTGTATGGCTATGCAGGAAGCTGTGTAGATGAATTTTGAGAAATGGTTTAATGTTCCTTTTAAGAAGAAAGTTTTGTGGGTGCACGTTTTCTGTCTCTGTGCTGGTAGACAGGTGTCTGCCTGGTTCACCCTTTAACACAAAACAGCCATTAGAAAGAAGGGGACTTCAGGGTCTCGTTTTATCTTCCTATTCTCTATCTCTCTCTCTGTCTCTATCTTCCTTCCGTCCCTGAGCACCTGTGGCAGTTTTTTTTGTCTCCCCATATATCTCTTACTATCTTTTATTTGTCCTTTCTGTTCCAACTATAATTCCCTTCCTCCCCCCATATCAAAACCAACCCAAGATCAACCACTCTATCTATCCCATTTCCTATTGAACTTCTACATTCCTCACCCTATAGTCTCAAGAGCCTTTAGCAATCAAAAAGTGGTATCCCTTATTGAAGATGCAGCTTAGCTTTTGCTAGTTATACAGAATCAGCCCTTCAGTTTGATTAGAGATTGTACCTGACAATATGTACAAAAAATGTGAATATAAACAGCAATTTCTTGATTGCGTAAGTGCTCACGCGTTATAATTTGGAGGTTTAACGTTTCAGAGTTAACAAGTCACATTCCAGATAACATACAATTTGCATTTCCATCAACTGAAGTGGTTCAGAATGAACCCTAAATGAAATCAGATGTCCCTAATTGCACTCATTTCATCCTTCCATCTGTCCATCTCTCATCCATCCATTGCTCCATGCATACAATCCAAAAACTCCATCCATCCATCTCTCCTTATCTTTGCCATTTACAGTAAGTTCTTTAAGATCATATGAGTGAGGGAGGTTATTCTAATAGCCCTGTTCCACCCATCTCTGGCCCTGAAGCTCATCAGTTGCTTAGGGAATGAATGTAATCTTTTTCTACCTGTCCCACCCTTCTATCCATCCATATTTCTCTCTCTCATGAACTCTTTCCCTTGCTTCAACACCCCTTCCCCCACTGCCATCTAATCCCAGCTCTGGATCGCTGTCTGATTGGCTGTAATGGCAGTAGACTGCGGAGGCAAATTGCTGCTATTCAAACTAGTCTCTGATTGTCCTCATGCATCTCAGGTTGGACTTTGATTGGCCTAATGGTCTGGAAGAGAGGCAGGGCTGCCTCATACATATGAGTAAAGTATTAATCTGTCTAAGTGCATCTATTACATCGTAAAAGTGAACAGTTTAAACACTAAATATATGTAGTTGTGTTTTAATTTCGCAAACTTTTTGATCTGAAACAAAGAAGTAGTTTGTTTGTCCCCTGTTTGTGCCCCTTGGGACCCCCATTTATAACCTTTGGTATACACTAAAGTTTGGAGAGCAGAGTGAAAAGTGAGATTCAGAAATAGAGAGAGAGTGCTTTATAAAGCTGAACACAGACCCATGGCAAGATACACATGCATAAAGTGGGCTATATAGAGGTTTATTGTATACAGTGAGATATGTTATACTTTAAAAAAAATGTACATTTAAGAGGGTTCAGACTTCAATTGCATAAACGTCTCAGGGATTAAGTGTATCCTTTTCATGTTATGGTCTGTGGCTACCAGAGTACTTAAGCGCTCTCTTCAAAATGGGTAAATGTAACACACACACACACACACAGACATACACATACTGTAGACACACAGTTGTCACACATTGCATTCTCCCTTTACTTAAAAGCAATACTGAATGTTTGCTAAAACATAATTTCTAGCTTCTTTAACTCAATTTTAAGTTCTTACACTAACATGGTTATGATAAGCAGTTGCTATTATTAGGGATGCACAATTAATTGAATCTTGATCTCGGTTCCGATTTTGGCTTCCCACAAAAAATGAACATGAGCGACTGCAATATTGACGTTTAAAATGCATACTCCGCTTATAGAAAACTGCTGCATATCAAATTAAGCACTTTCTAAACTTGGAGCCAGCCACGAGGGGGCGATTTGGCAGAGAACGATATGGGGGAAATGTAGTGACCTGCCTTCCCTCATCATTTTGGCAATAATCGTGCAGCCCTAGCTAGTATTCAAGATCATTTAAGTATCTTAAATGCCTCGCAATCTAACAGAAAACAAGCATCCTCATCATAGAATATATTTTAGATTTTAGGTACTTATAAACAAATATCCATTTAAATTAGCTATTTTGGATTTATTCAAATAAGGAGGTTAATTAAAAAAGGAACAAAGACATGTTACACAATGTTATTGCTTATGTATCTTGTTCGATGTCTTGTACAGCTCATATTTTTTCCTCTCATCGTATTTGTAATGACATATTATGAGAGAGTCAGTATATTTGAGTATATTCATTATAAACAAAACTCATTAACACATTAGTTTCCACATAGCCATAAAGACTGTATTGCAGTAAATAGCATTGGCTATAGTTAGGGATCGTTACCAAACATCACACAGGAGGAGGGGAACTGTGCAGACAACATTTGGTGCTTTAAATTCTTCCTCATTAATATGTAAATAAAGTGTGCCTTCCTATTGTGGAGATCGACATTAAAGTCAGTCAGCGAATAATGTTCAGAGTGTTTCTTTTCAGTAGCTGGGACGATCTGCTCTGCCACCTGCCAGTCAGACATGTCAATCATGTGTGTGTATGTGTGTAGTGAGTGAGTGTATGCACGTATGGTCAACCAGACAGACCGTGTCAGATAACTAATAGCCCTGTTGCCAAGACACTCATCCACACGTGTGTGTGTGTGTCTTCACACTTAACACCTAACAGACCTCTTGATTATGGGGTGAGATTATGGCCCCCTGGGCTGTTCTGTTATTTATTGTGTGTGTGTGTGTGTGTGTGTGTGTGTGCGCCTCTTCAGTGATGGTAATCTATTAGGTGAGAATAGGAATCGACTAAATCCGCCAGGAACAGAGTGACAGGTGTTGAACTGGGTTATGTCGTGTGTGTGTGTGTGTGTGTGCGCGTGCGTGTGTGTTTGTGTGCGTGTTGTGAATTTTGAGTTTAGTCTGGTGCAAAATTGATGACAGTCCATGATAATATATGGATGGGTGGTCGCCTAGCAGTATTCATGCACTGCTGTCTCTTTCTACACCTGGCAGTGTCATTGGTGTTTCTGTTTACGGGCTGACGGGGCCGGCCTCTCCCTGTGTTACCTACACACCATCGAAGACATTTCCTTTATTTTTACAGCGCTGTTTTCCAAGGTGTGAGAGGGGAAGAAATGGGGCAGAGCTTTCAAAAGCATCTACTGGGTTTTTCTTCCTTCCTCCATTATTCTTTTCCTCTGTTTTTGACAGCTGTAATTACGCTCTGCCCCACAACTCTCTCTCTCTCTCTCTCTCTCTCTCTCTCTCTCTCTCTACCCCCTCCCCCCCACACACTCCACCTCCTCTTCTCCAGTTGTCCATAATGCAGCTTCTCTGTTAGAGTAAAGTGCTCCATCGTGGGGACTATTAGCCCAGCTCTGCGGTGGGGCCCATTAAGAATGACTAGCTCCATTGTGGGCTCTATTATGTTTGAGCTCCATGCTAGGGCCTATTAGCACAGGTCTGTTTGTGTGTGTGTTTGTGTGTGTGTATGTGGGTCTACAGTAGATGAAAGGGTCGGTGGTAGAAAATGGCGTTACTTTGTTGCAATCACCGTCTGAATGACTTTCATCTACAGGAGGGATGCTGGTCCGCATTGCTATTATATCTCAGACAGCTGCGAATAGGCTGTATTCGTGCCCGTGTGTGTGTGTGTGTGTGTGGGTACGTATTTGTGTGTGCACGCGTGTTGCAGTGTGACAGCCTACTTTCCACCGTCTTTTAGGACAAATTTCTCCATAGTTACGTTTCACAGGCATAATATTGTGCATTGAGTAATGGTGCCTGATTCAATAAGGTTACACATAACTTACCTTGTGCTATAGACGATCTCGACAGCCTTCCAAAGAAATGATCGAAATAAGTGTGTGAATGTACTGGAAAGTGATGCGTTTGCACACTATTGACCGGTGAGCCTGGGATCTGCAGATCACATGCACTCTGCCATTTTTATTGCTCTGATTTAACGCTCGCCATCATGGAGCGAGAGAAAAATGGAGGTGACGGGAGGGAATTGTCGATATCAGCATGCTCAATTTATATGTTGGCACACCCCACAAACAACGTCTTGTAAAGAATAAAGGGGGAGAAGAAGGGGGAAAAAAAGTAAAAAGGAAATTGGATTGCAGCTATAAGTTAGCTTTGTTAGTTGTGCCCTTTGTCACACTGAAAGGGCTTCACAAGACCACACGACAAAGGGAATATGATTCTATGTTTCTCTGTCATCTGACTGTGAGTGTGTCCTTTGTAAAGACACAAAACGTGTCCTAGGGGAGATTATAGCTATCTAGTGGCTTGTCGTATGATGTTCTTTGTCTGGTCGGAGTTGGGCTGTGTAACTCTACTGTAGATAGGTTTGGCAATAATGACTATTTAATGCCAGTAATGGTCTTTGAAGTTGAAATAAAAAAATAGGAAATGCTGGACAGGCAGACACAATTAGAGAGGAGACTGTAGACGCAAATAGAGTTATAAGTAAGATGGACAGAGGACACATGCAGATAATGGACAAGAGAGTAAACTGGTTATATAAACTGATGTTTTAATGTTTCTTTTGTTCCAGCCTTCAATTACAGTAGACCATAGGCCAGACGCTGGCTGCCATTGTTCAATAATTAGAGAGTGCTCATTTAGGGGGTGGGACCCACCAGCTGCCAATCAAGCACCCGGACAGAAAGTCATTGGGGTGTCACTGACTCGTGCCTTGACTGTCAGTCATGTGTGTGTACACAAGTTCCTCTGTGTTTATTAGGTCCGTGTATGTGCGTGTTTGTTTATGTCCCTGTCTGTTTGTGTAGGCCTGTGTGCGCGCGTCTAAAAATGCGTGCTCACTTCCATGCCAAACCTGTCAATCACCTGTACCCAAAGGGCTCCGCCCGCCAATCATTGTCCGTGAGGGCGTGTCTGAAGAGTGGCAGAGGGAGGGTTTGCAAAGAATAGCCCCGAACTGAGGGAGACAGCTGTTTGCAGCTCGTTTTCTACTCGTTTATCAGTTTTCTTCTCGTCCTTTCAGAGGGAGGACTGTTAAATCCTCCTGAACAGCCTGCATCTGTCAGTGTGTGTCCACGTACCCAAATCCACTCTGGGTCTGCGTGCTTACATACTTGCATGTCATAATCTACGTGTGTGTGTGTGTGTGTGTGTGTGTGTGTGTCATGCTCCCCCTCGTCATCTTCAGCCACCTCATGCATGTCCAGATGGGAGCTTTGTGAGCAACCTGTGTACATTTTTCTAATTGGCTCTTCTGCTCATGCAAATGAAGAGCCACACACTTCCCGTACAGATTGTGGCGTTAGCTTCATGACTATTCATGAGCTTCCACTCTGTTCCCACTAATGACAGTACAAGGGGTATTGTGCTCATCTGATTTGGCTACTAATTGGTTCTCGTAGTTCTTGTTCCCGTATAAAACAGGAGCGCATCATGTTTTTTATTTTTTTCCTGGAGTTGTGCGTGTAAAAATGTTTCAGTAAAGTAATTTATACCTAAAGCTCGAATCGCTTAGCGTGGCTCTGGGTTGAATATTCTATACTCTAAACTCTATGTAGTTGACAGTGTTTCCATCTTTGCTTTCTTTAATAGTTAAACGACCATTTAGAAAATATAGATTATGTGTAAGGGCGCTTTGTCAGGTCAAGATTAAAGCACGTTTTTAGCACTTTCTTAGCAGTTTTGAGAGCATTGTGCCTGATATTCACAGAAGAATTCAGCAATGAACAGACAGAATCATATTCATTATGCACATCATAACACCTACACATCCTACACATTCCTAAAAATACACACCAGAAACACATCTGATACATACATACTACAGTATGTACGGACAGTACAACGTCAACAATACAGAGTACACAGTTCCTGTGTTTGTGGCATGCACACAAATCTGCATGTATGAATGTACATTTCAAAGTTCAATCAAATGTCCAGCTAGTGAAGATTGACTTAAATCCATACCAGCAAAAGAACTGGAGGCTGAGAGAAATATGAGTCAGAGGAAAAGAAACTGATAAATGTTCCCCATCGTGAATCTTTTTTCTGATTGGTCCATTGCGTCCTCATGATGCGGTGCCATGGAAACGTGGGCTTTGTGCCTGCGTGTCGCGCCAAAGGCGTCGACAGAGTGAGAGAGGCTACAGGTGACTGCTGTAACATTTCCCCTCCTGTTCTTTTAATTTTCTTGCTCGCACCTAGTACACAGTAGTAACCTGCACACACACACACACACACACACTCAGATGAGTTCCATGCGGGCGATAACTCCCTCTGTACTCTGCCTTAAGGCACTTTTTTGTCTGTCTTTAAATGTTTCTTTCCTTTCTCTGTTTTGCCACTTTCTCTGACAGGCTGTGACTGATTTTTCCTTCTTTTTCTTTTCTTCCCTCTTGGTCGCTTCTGCCTGTGTGTGTGCATGTTTGTGTGTAGGACAGTCCATGATTATGGAGTGTGTTTAAGATAGTGATGTTAATTAAGTATAGTATGTACAGTAGGTGACACACTCACACACAGTCTCATTTTATCTTCCATTTTCATTCTCTTTCTCGCTGTTTCTCTGCCTATCCCATGACCTAGCAACACACACACACTTCTTCCATACCCGCATACACAATCGCTTTGTGAAGACACTGACTTGTGAAGAAACTGAGAGTTTAAAGTGTAACGTCACACCCAGCTCTGAGCCTGACTCCGCCCACTGCACATATTTGAAAATAATCATCCGCAATAGAGCCATTTTCAACCCATAAATATGGGGAATTTTGTCAATAGATGCACCAGCATTGATGCATATGATTCAGTCCTATTCAATTTACAGCTGAAAGAAAACATTTCAGTTTCAAGTGAAATGTAATATCAAGGGGAAAGGGTTGCGAGAGAGGTGGGGACAGAGAGAGGGAGATGGAAGTAATGAGAATGGAAGGGTGGCCACACTAAGGTAGACAGGGATGTAAAGATGTGAACGAGAAGGTGAAAGAAAGTTGACAGAGAGTTTATGGAAAGGGTACGCTTCCAACCGTCGGCTGTGCTAATTAGAGCGAGCTGTGTCACATGACATTATAAACCCTCTAGGCTCCGGCTGCCCATTGAGCCCTCCTGTGCTGGTGGAAAATAGCCTTCATTGCAGCCCCTCCCCCTCCAATTCCCCGCATATTGGTGTCCAACACACATTCCCGGAACAAACGCACCGCCAAGCCACAAATGCAAACGAAACTTGGCACGCATGCATATGGAATGACTGCAAATGTTATTTTAAAAAATACACTCACCGGTGTGCTGGTATTTCAAACACTGTTGCAGCGTAGCATTAGTTGAGACAGGACAAATAGATTAATCAATTCACACCATGAATAAAATATACAACATGTTTGAAGGTCAGGGTTCACATGTTGGGTGTATTAACTATTTAGCAGGCTTGACAGGGCCCATTAACCATGTCCTTTTCGTTTTGTAGCCATAGGGTTGCCAGGTTTTATGGGAAGGAAATAAGCTTTCCTAGCTAGCGAGCTGCTGTTTATACACATCTTGAGATTGTTTTGGTTTTGAGGCTGGATAATTGTGTACTTAATGTGAATATTGCTTTGAATATTTGAGCCCTATTTATATGTAATTTATTTTGACATGTTCAGTAGCCAGACTATTATAATTTTTCAAGAGTTTTCTACAAGATTAATGCTTGAAAGGGACCATTAAAAACTAAATATTGTCTTACCCATTTACTGTACGTCATGCTGGTCAAAGTCAAAGTTCATTGTCCTACTAACAACAAGTTGACCATTTATGTGATTGACTGTGTTCTTAGAGTGCACTTTGTTATCAATATACAGGAACAATTTGTCCTATTTACCAATCCCAATATCTTTAAATGGCATGCATTGCCCTGTGTGTATCATTGCCCCACCGACTGAGAGCCAGTAGTGTAGTTGATTTTTCATTAGCAAATGTCAGTGCCTCTGCATATTCTGCAGCCTGCATCATTCAATTACAGTCAATGAGCTGACGTGCAGTCAGCGGTAGTCCCTGTGTATGTGTACAGTATGTGTTGGTGCAGGCACAAGCCCCTGCTCATGCATTTGTGTGATTCATGGTCTCGGACAGGTAATGACTGTTTGCAGTGTCTAGTAGTGCTGAGTGGGCCCCTTAACGTTGACCGCACTCGCACACACACACACACACACGGATGCAGTATTGACTGCCGCTGTTCACGTATTGATATGCGGGCACTTAAAGTAGAGCGTCGTTCACCAGCATTTAATTAAGCTTGAGGCTGGAGCCATTGTGATAGCAGAGCACGAGCTGATGCGTGGCTATACAGTACACTGTGTGTGTGTGTGTGTGTGTTGCAGCCAATGTCCCTCTAACGCATTGCTTACCGTGTTAACCGAGACAGCGTCTTTTTGTAGAGATACTCATGCTGTACGTATTAGCGAGTCTCCTCACACACTGGGAACGTGCCATGCTATCAGTGGGTAGGCCCCGGGGGTGTGGTTGACATTTCACCTGACATTGATACAGTGAATGTAGCTACTCTTATTACCACAACCACCGCACACACACACACACACACACGCGTGCACGCGCACACACTTGTGTTGGAGGAACGGATATTAATCATATCAACACAGCGTCAGGCCGAACGCAGTGCACGTCGTTGCCATGACGTCACCGTGCGCACCCGAACAAAAGTGAATGTGTTTGTGTGTGAATGTAGGCTCTGATATTGGTGTTAGTGTTGTGGTTGTGCTTCACTGTCAATCACCGGTAAATATCATGTGACTCCTCAGGCTACAATTTACTATTAATAACGGAATGGGGCATTTTTTAATAACTAGATTTGTGTGAGTGGCTACCAGACCATGCATTTTAAATGTCAACATTGCAGGGGGGGTATTGACTTGTACACAGTCAAGAAGTGTGCCTTTAATAGTTTACTGTACTTTGATAACATGATTAGTTCTGGATGTGTTTTATTGTCTTTACTAGTGAACTCTCTCTTCACACCCAGGTTTGGAAAGAGGAAAGAGGAGAAGAAGGCGGCTCCACAGAGGCAGAAGTCAGACATTCTCACTGACGATGAGCTGGAGAGGATGAGGGAGGAGAGAGAGAGGTGGGGAACATTCTGGAGGCAGTGTTGCTGCTGCTTGGCTTTTGGGGCCGTGGAACTTCTGGAAAATCAGGGGATTTTCTAGGCAGTTTCACTTTTTAGTTTTTAGTCATGGGATATCATGGGAAAATAAGGCTATTTTACACTATTTACCTAAGTGGGAAAACTTTGGCGGCTGTGGGAAAATACAGTATCTGTAGATATGTGCCAGGTAGAATGTTTAGACTTGGAGTAGACGACACCTGTTTACATTACACATGAAGTATCATGTGTGCATCAAACACAATTTTGTGTGTGGTAATTTTAGGCCTATAACGGCGCCTACATTTGTGGTGTGTTTGTGTGCGTGTGTGTGTGTGCGTGTGTGTGTGTGTGTGTGTGTGTGTGCGTGCGTGTGCGTGCGTGTGCGTGTGTGTATATGCTGATGAAGAACTCCCACCCTGAAAGCTATTATCTCAACCGCTCCTTCAAACATTTCCTTCATTCTTCTCAGAATTTCAGTGTGGTAGACCCGGTCATAACTTACTGCTGTTGTTAGCCCACCCAGCAAGGCCACGATGACACAATACACACACATACTGTACACACATACCTTTTTATTTAATTTAATGAGGGTCTTGATAAACCGCTTTAGACACAGTAGCTGCAATTAAGGGCTTTAGGTATCAGCCTTGCCCGCCTGCCTGTCTGTATACTGTACTGTACATCTGTGTCCCCCTCCCCCCCCCCCGGGACAGGATCGAGGCCAAGCACCTGGAGCTGCGTGAGCTGCAGTCCAGGGACCACGGAGGGGGCGGGTGTGGGGTCCCCTACCCCAGCGTGGAGGACGACGATGCGGACCCCAACTACGCCCGCATACACACCTTCAGGGAGCGCCACGCGGGCGCCAGCCCTCAGCCACACCCTCAGTCGCCGGCGTACGCGGCCCGCCACGCCCACGCCCGCACCCCCTCTCCCCAGCGCCCTCCCCCTGCCTTCCAGGGTCACCACGGAGACCCCCTGGACGGCCTGTATGCCAAAGTGAACAAGCCCAGAGGGGCTGGGACCGTGTCCCCTCCTGCGCCCCCTATAGCTGGAGACAGGTAATAAAACCTTTTCTTGTATTTTATTGGCATCATTTATTCTGCGATGTGTTTTCTTTGTTGTGTTGTGCTTTGTTCTATCATATTGCATTGTCTTATACCTAAAGCTCTAATCCATTTAGTTCTGTTCTGTTTTATCTACTTCTCTTACTTTCTTATATTTAATGTGTTCTATGCTATCTATTCTATTCATTTGTATTCTATGCTCTAATCTATTTATTCTGTTAAAGCTTTAACCCTCCCGCTGTCCTATGGGTCAAAATGACCCGTGCACTCGCCAGTAGTGGGTGCCAACCACAACACGGACATATGACATTCTGCGTTTGGCTCCCTCTGCTGGTAGTCTGCTGAAAACCTTAGGACAGCAGGAGGGGTAATAAGTAATTCATCTGCCTTCATTGCTATAAGGTGCTCCCTCAGAAGTTCCTCCCCACACATTGACAAGGAAACACATTGGCAAGGCTAGGAGATTGTTGTTGTGTGCGTCCTGCACTACTTTATGTTCCTATGTATGTATCAGATACTTTTCCGCACACACACACAGAACAGTAATTTAGCAGACCACTAGGAGATATTTGGTGAATCAAGCTTACAGTTACTTACTATATCTTCTTAAATTATGTTCCATAATGTTCTAACTGTATGCTCTTATTTATATTCTGTTAAGTTATATTATATCATTTTCTATACTATATATCTTTACACTGTATGGCTGTCTTCTACAGTATCTATCCTTTTCAAATGTATCTGTGCTATTTGTGAAATATATGTATCTCTTCTCTCCCTAACGCCCCTCATATCTACTCATCCCTTCGTTTCCTCCTTCTCTCTTTTTTTGTTCTACTCCGCTGTTCTCTCTCCCCTCTCTATTTCCTGCCTGCTCTGATATTATGCTGCTGACATCCACATATTTCTCTTCCTCCTGTCTAAGTAGGGTTTCACCTTCCTAGTGCCCTCTGTCTGACTTGCCTGTGTGTGTGTGTGTGTGTACGTGCGTGCGTGCGTGCCCGTGTTTATATCCCGGCATTAAAGGAGAAAAGATTCACCTCAGGGCTAAATGTGTATCTCTAAACTGGCCCCAGAGAGAGTGAGTGTGAGGGATTCTCTGCTTTAACCGTCATTCACAGGTCACTTATTTCTGTATACTGTACTCAAGCATACACACACACACACACACACACATCTTTGATAGTCAGCTTGAGGCATTCTAGAGATATTTTCTGGGAGTCTTTTTCCCCAACCTTCCGGCTACCTGCTTTAATTTTCTCTATTAAGTGAGACCACTAAACCACTACATCACTCTTTTTAAACAAAGGACTACTCTACCTGTATAACGTCTAGAAAATGATGCGACAATCTGCCAAAATAAAGAGAGATATTTACCGTCTATCATGCAAGACTACTTGTGGTACTATGAGTATGTGGGAGTGACAGAAAAAGGAGAAAAAGCTTTACCGTCTGTAGAGCTTCTCGCTCATCAACACTTCCTGGCAGTTGATGATGTGCATGGCACGGAGCTCAGTCATTGGCTTACTAAAATCGATGTGCCAGGGAAAGTAGTATGTCAGCTCTGTGTATGCATGTGTGTTTGGTGTGTGTATGTATGCGTGTGTGTGTGTCAGGGGAGGCTGGAGCAGCGGTGTGCAAGTGTGTAACGAAGATAACCAAATCACAAAGGACTTCTTTTCCATCAGCACTTCAGTAGAGCAATGAACACACACACACACACACAGTACTGTACATAGTGAAAAACACAGTTACATTATGTCGTTATATCCATTGGGATCTCTGCTCCCTCTTTTGTAAATAGGAAAAGACAGGATGCATTGACAAACGCAGACAATATAAACTGCAACATAGATACATAAATATCCTGGCAAATGTGCGTACACACACAGAAAAAAAAACACACACACACATACACACACACGCACGCAGAGCAAATAAAGAGGGTCATAAATGCAGAAAGTCTCCTTTGAGATGTGCGGGGATATGTATAATAAATGATATGCCTTATAGCACAACAAAGAGCACCCCATTAATCAACAGGGGCTCACAACACACGCCACATTGCAGTAGAGCCTACACACACACACACACACACAGGCTGAGGCCATCAGTATGCTCGGGTGGAGACTATCGAGATGGAACAATTTGGCAAAAGTCCTTGTAAACAAATGAGCTTTCATAAGGAAAATGGACACTGGTCCGTAATTGATCTTGTACAAATGCATGAACACATTTACATAGTGTATTGTTACTAAATGTGTATGTTTCTGAGACATACGGGACACATGGGAGCATTCCACATGGACTTTGTACATACAAACAATACCACAGGAGAGGATACAGTAATCACCCAGACTGTCCCCTTGCTACTTTGCAGAGACTTTGAGAATGAGTTTTATTAAGAAAGGCCAGTCATTACATGACGCGGTGTTAGTACTGTGCCCGGTCTCCGTCCATATTAGCTGAGCACCTTCCAATCAAAAGGGAGCAGCAGCTCTATTACAGTACGTACGCATGGCACAGTTTTCTACAGAGCATGTGCAGATGGCACACTTCACATGCACACGCAAACGCATGGATGCTGTACGGGGAAATAAGGAAACTAGCGTGGTTGTGTTGCTGTTCCCGAGATGGATGGAGGGGTGAGCATACTGTAGGGGAGCGCGGACAGGGCTAGGGATTGGAGGGAATAAAGCAAGGCAGAGACTGAGAGAGGTCTTGAGGAGCTTTGTGTGGCAGGGGTGTAAGTCCTTGTACTGCCTCTGTAGACCTTCACACACACACACACATAGGGTCTATTTTCTGAAGTGGACACCCCTTGGATGAGTGCTGCCCTCACTTTTCTCAAGTGGCCCACCCTCCTCGCCCCCCTCTTCCTCCTCCACGACTCACCCCAAAACCCCCTATGCGTCCCCTGCTCTAGGTAACCATAACAACCACGACCTCCAGCACTCCTCCAATTAGAAGACTATCAGCTTTGATAGGCCAGAGTGAAAGGATAGAGAGGGAGGGAAGAGAAAGAGAAATGAGAGGAAAAAAATGAATGAAATGAATAAATGGACATGAAAGAAACACAGTGGGAACAAAAGATTACATTTCTGGTCTTGAGAAGGAGGGAGAAGGGGGAGAGGGTGGGCTTACACAGACATAGTACTTGTTCTTCACTGTGTACAAAGAAAGTGGAGACCCACTTGTCTCAGAATGGACTGTGTATGTCTGTCTGTCTGTCTGTTTCTCAGACCCACTTGTCTCAGAATGGACTGTGTCTGTCTGTCTGTCTCTCAGACCCTCTTGTCTCAGAATGGACTGTCTGTCTGTCTGTCTCTCAGCCCCTCTTGTCTCAGAATGGACTGTGTCTGTCTGTCTCTCAGCCCCTCTTGTCTCAGAATGGACTGTGTCTGTCTGTCTCTCAGCTCCACGTGTCTCCGTATGGACTGCCTACCTGTCTGTCCGTCAGACCCACTTGTCTTCAGAATGTACTGTCACTGCTATTGAACCGTGCAGCTCTGTCTGTTTGTCTCTCTGTCTGCCTGCTTGCCTGTCTGTCTGTATGTATGTCTGTGTGCCAGCCTGTTTCTATCTGTCAGCCTGCCTGCCTGCCTGCCTGCCTGCCCGCCCATAGGGCCTCAGAGGCTGAACACAACAGCCCCGTAGACACACTTTCCTGTTGTGGCTAGTAACCCTTCATATT
>JAODUG010005163.1:0-10160 GCA_027564795.1 Aphredoderus sayanus
CCCCCCCCCCCCCCCCCCCCCCCCCCCCCCCCCCCCCCCCCCCCCCCCGGCAAGGGCATGTTACCAGGGTTACGGTTGCCATGCTATACTTGTCATCTAAATCACACAAACAACATTTGGCATCCCAGTTCAATTTGTCAGGACAAGTCACTCATCTAGGGCCCTCTGTCTCCTTTAAAGGGTGAGTCAGTGATTGCAAGCTAATACACTTCAGCGAATAGTATGGACTAGACTTCAACCACATTCACGATTATTTAATCTATAGCACCTATAAAATAGAGTTACTCGTATTGCAAAAACCTTTTCACTGAATTCAAATAAAAAACACGAATAGGCATTAAGAAGGTATTTTACGATCGTAAGCTAATGCACCAAATATCTCCTCGTAGTCCGCTAGCTGTTCTCTGTGTGTGCTGAAAATATAATCCAGTGTTTCTACACAGCCCTGGCTCCGTAAATAGGAACACAAAGTTGTGCAGACTGCAAACAATAATATCCTTGCCTTCGCAATGCATTTCCAATGCACACTATGGCACTTAAGGGAGGGGTGTTTTTTGTTTTGATCGAGTTCAAATATCAACAAGCTCTCTACAGACTGACTGTCTACTCCTTTAATTGTAGCATTTGTGTGTTAGAATTTGGGCTCACCATATGAAGCGAGTGCCACACCTCCCGTGTGGATCCATGGAAACCGGTCTTTCAGTTGTGTCGGTGACAAGAGAGATACTTTGGCTCCAGCATTCCTAATATTATATATATATATATATATATATATATATATATAAATAAATAACAACATTACATCATAATATTATATACAACAACAACAACAACAACAATTATCAGTAATGCCATTAAATGTTATCTGAAACAAGTGAGAGTCAGCTGTACAATATATAGAAGAGAAAGATCACTTAAAGAATTCTGAATATAACTCAATGGGAGATGTCAGTAAAGCCAAAGAAGGCGGTTATATGCACATATTCCACCTCTCCCTACAAAGAGCCAATTGTCACCTCTGGGTTTTGTAGTTTTCCTCCATTATATGAGCCACATTCTCGCTGGCCAGGAACAGATATCCAGCGTGGTTAAACTGCAGGTCGACTGGCTCTTCATTGAGCACACCAAGGTGTTCCTGAAGGAGGATGGGCACAACCACAAGAACCAAGTCACATTCTTCTGAGGTCCAACAGACACGTAATGCTGTGCAGTCTCTCTACGCACACACACACACACACACGCACACGCACACACACACACACACACGCACACATGCATATGCACACACACACCCCTGTATGGTGACTGTATGGAGAAGTTCCTACTGTGTTATTTCTAGTTTCTACTTATCTGTGATAAGATTTCTAAATATAATTAAAAATTGTTGAATTTATAAAATGAGGTTAAAACCAGCCATTGGTGTTTCTGAGGCCGTTATAATGGAATCAAGGAGTGAAACTTTAATGTAGTCTAAAGCATGTAGTTTAGACTAGTAGTAGAAAATGGGAATAGACGTCAACAATTTATTTCTTTAAATCACAGTTCTCATAACTTAATTTGTAATGTAACCTATGACCAGAATATGACAGGACAAGCTTGCAAGGGACCTACATTGATGTTCCTCATGAACGCAGCAGAATCCAGAGACAGGTGGATGTTCTCTGCCAGTGAGAACTGTTGTCGTATCCCCCCAGCAGACAGCACCGTGGAGGCCTGGGAGTACTTGGGAGAGGAGGCTACTATTACTGACCTGGAGGATCAAATCTGACAGTAGCTATACAAGCAAAACGGTTTAAGATGACGTAAATAATTGAATTTGGCTACCCTTGTAACCTATAGTAACTCATCTTTATAATGATCAACTAGACATTGTGGTTAGGGAGTTGCGCTGTTGTTAACTCATTGTGACCACTTACCGTTGGGTCTTTCTCCACCACGACCACTTTCACACCATCTGCAACCAGCTCCTTCCGTTTCAACCAATAGGCGATGGACCAGCCCATAACGCCTCCTCCAACGATCACGATGTCTGCTCTCTCCGGCGGCATGTTCGGACCTTTCTCAAAGGGTGCCCATCCATTGCCTTGCATAGCATCTACAGCCTTCTTTCTCATTGCTTTGAAATGGTCCTCCAAATCTAAACCAGAGAAGTTTTATTAGTGTAGGCTGTTGTCTAAACGTAACGCCATTATCCCTATCTCTCATATAGCTAAAGTTATATACAAATCAGTTATTAACTTGTAGTTATTCAACACATTTATCGTTTGGCAAATCAAACTTACATGACTAATATAACCTCCTCGACTGGACATGATGACCTATATATAACCTCCCTGGTCCAATGCTTGCGATTATTTAAAACAGACCTACCTTTGTAAAAATCATTCCGCAGAGGTGTGCCAGTGCTCAGGCGCCGAGAGCCGCACCACCGGAGTGTGATCGCTCGGGAAGACGCGACTAGTCGACAGGTCGCCGCGACAGCAACCTGCAGCCTTCGCGAGGTTAGCATCGTAGCAGCTATTCGATCCAAGCAAAAGCGAGCGGACAACGTGTCACACTTCTTGAACCACCGTGCATGTCGTCACGGAATGCAAGTGTACGCCGATTGTGTTCTCCCAAAGTCTGACCAAGCAAGGCTATATCGTACAGCAGTGTGTGTGTAGTCTGTGTACCATAGACCTATGTAAAATAACGGTGTGCACACGCATTGCAATAGGTGTGTGTTACATTGAAAACACTCGTGGCAAAGTCAAGGCGGTGCTCGCGATATCAGGATGGTGTCACGTGGCTACAGGGTTAAGCAGTGGCACAACATTCAATGCAAACGACTGGGAAAGGTATATGGACCCTCCTGTTGCCCTTGTTATATCGGATTGTGCCATCTGATTATGGCAGGAGGGTTAATAAGTTAAGTGGCTACATTGGCCCAATATAGTCAGAGCGTCGGGTTCTGTGTAGGAATCATATTCCCATGTGCATGTCAGGAAAGGAATCCAGTTATTATAGTTCTGAGTCCTCACGATCTGCATCGAATAAAGCTAGTAGCTGTTGGTCAACCTCTGCTCTGCGAATATGTGGTTAAGTCTTGTCGTGACATAATGACACAGACACCACATTGCACCGATACACAAATATTTGTAAAGGAGATAAGAAGAGGAATTAACTACGACAGTGGAATCTACCATGGAATAGTGATTATTTAGGAATAACGTGGTAGCAGAAATAAATAACCTACATGCTGGTATATGTAATAAATAATGTTGGTTGTGTAATGTAATGTTACCAGGGGTTATCTGGGGAGAATCTACCAAATATGATTGTCTTGTTTTCATTTGACAGAAAAACTTATTTTAAACCACGTCATTTCCTGGCAAGGGGGCGGGTCTAAAGTTGTCACATAACCGAAGAGAATAACAACAAACATTAGAGGAGCAGAGAACCGCTGCGGTGAGTGTTGTTGGTCTTAAATCGCCTATGTTTAAAATCGTTGACTTTCAATTCGTCGCCCATTTTTCATTTTACACCGATAAGTTCTGTACTGTACATTACAGTAATGTTATGTGTATCTCCAGGCGAAAAGAAATGAAGGTTAACACTGACAGCACAACCTGTTAACAGTACTGTATACTGTACCAGTACTTTCTTTAAAAACTATACACATTTCAAAGTAACCATATAAACAGTGCTGTTTCATGGATTTTAAAATAAGCAATATGATCACACACTGTATCTCACCGTAGGTTACTGCATAGTGAAGGCATTTCCTACACACCTACTGTAACTGAAGCACATTTTGAAGTAAAAGTGTTGTCATAGCAGCTGCTATCTCAAGACCCCGCCATCCACCCCAACCCCCACCCCACTGTTCTTTGCTCAGCCAGGTTACCAGCTGTCGCTGGAGGTTTTGTCTAGGTGCTGGGAGAACCTTTAGGCGTGGTGCTTTTCTGGATAAATTGACAGTAAGATTTATTGTCAGTCATATGCTTTTGTACCTATATATCCCAGCCTTTAATAGCTTTTAATAAGACCTTTCCCAGTCTCGCCAAAAGCGCACCAATGATTAATTATTTCTCTCGGCAGGTCACAAGGGATCTGATCTAATGTGTTGAAAAAGGCTATCCTTTGGTCTTGGGCATATCAGAGGTAAGAACTGGAGGTCTGTGATATGGGAAACCACCTTTGACAGAACATCACACAGAGTCCTGAAAGATTGTTCAGTTGTTGGACAACCCAACCACTTGAGATGGCTGGAGACAACGTTGGTTAGGATGAGACACACTCCACACGGGTGAAAATGATAGGGCTGATCCGGTCAGGTCCCGAGACCCGGTCACAGCTGATCTGCCTCGTCTAATTTAATAAACAAATGTGCTGTGTCAAAAGTTCATGCAATTATTACTCTGATGTGCTTAGACCTTAGACTTGTTTGCACGGAAAAGGCAATTACTAAGTACTGTACGTAGTACTGTAGCAAAATCTCAATTACTTCAGTTACTCCACTGTCACGGCGCCCTTGAGCAAGGCACACATATGTATTCTACATAAGCGGATGATTGAGTGGCTAAAATGTAAACATCAACATTAACAACATGTTTAGCTATTGTTTGCACTGACCATATAGGTAGGCCTAATCATTGCATAACCCGTCATTCACATTGATTTTGATGATGAAATGTACTGTCAGAATTAGCAACTGTGTTGGATAATTTAGCAACTGTAATTTTCTGTTATTGTAGTAATATGATCTCGTGTGTTTTTACATTATTTTCTGTTTTGAGTTTTAGATTCATTATCTCGCCAGTTGTCATATTTCCCTTACGGAAATGTGTTTAATTATCTCCAAATATTACGTTTATAGACATTACACATATTTAAATGTGTGGAAATCTGTGAATGATTCATGCTCATGTGCTTGGCGTCCATCAAAGTCAGACATGCCTATAAATATCCAAATGTGATATATGTCCAGTCTGTACATATATATGAATATATTTGAACAGCTTCCTTGTCAGCTAGATTGCATACACATTCTGTAGTAAACCTTGTTCTCTCTGGTCTCATCTGGTTTTTGCCATGTCAGGAAATCATTAGTTTTAAGCTCCTCAGTCAAATGGCTGCACAAAGAAGATTAGAAGCTGGCGTTTTCTTCCTACTTGCAGTTTTCAAGGCTACCTCTAGGGGGCCACCTAATATGTTGAAGTAACACTGGCAAAGGACGATTAACAGCATCGTTTTATGCATATTGTACATACGGCTGGGACATACAGTACCTCATTACCTACAGTAATCCTTATTTTATTTACTAGAATTTTACCAGTATATGAATCTTGGAAATTATGCATTTGTAATGACGCTAGTGTTGAAATATTAATGTAGATTTCACTTTAAAAACAAGGAGCACATGAATGCACCACATTGTTGTTTCTGTGAGATTATGTAATTGTTGTTGGACAAGAGTGTGACTTTGTCATCATTGTGACAATGTGACCTCTCAGAAAGAGTCAATGCCATAGCTTGTTAGTCTCTGGCAGTGCCAACACTGTACCACAGATAATGTACAGTCCGTTCCCTCTTAATATCTGACATAACACACATACACTCAAGCAGGTGTTGAGATATTTTGACAGTTTACAACAGCAAATTTGCACAAAAGAATGAACCATGGTTTAATTGTCCCACCATGACAGGCACCACACAATGAAGAGCATGCACTTTTGTAGACCGCAAAACAGACCTTACACATCTGCATTAATAATAACCCTCCAGGATGTAAACCCCATGGATTACCTGCTGTGACAGGTGATCAAACTTATTACGGGCCGACTGCTCTGTGCAAGAGGAGCCAGTCTCAAACTACTCCCACGCTTGATGTTAAGAAGCCGCATTAACATCAGCTTACTCTGGCCTCCTCAGCCTGCCTGCCGTCGCCATGGAGTCTTCCTCCGACGAGGAGGAGGGGCGCACCTTCGTCCAGGTGGTCAGTGAGAAGTACAACCCAGAGAACTTCCCCTACAGCCGAGGCCAGAGCAGCATAGTGGTGCTGCCCAGCCCACCGGGCTCTCCCGTCAAAGGTTTGGGCACACGCCAACACCCACACACACACACACACACTACCACCCACACACACACACACACACTACCACCCACCCACACACACACACCACCCACACACACACACACACACCAACACCCACACACACACACACCAACACCCACACTGGTAAGCGTATATATCTTGCCTAGGTCATAAAGAGGAACAGAGGGTCCTGCAAGTGCGTCTTACATATTTGAAAACGGTCAGACCGCAATTGTACAAATACAATTTCTAAGAAAATGCTTTAGTATGATGTTTAACTGTCATACTAAAGTTTAACTGTCACACTAAGCCGGACCAATCAGGGAAAAGAAGACCTTGATTCGCTGACAGGTGACGGATGTCTGTGGCATTTCTAACTAATGACACTAAATGTATAGCTCTAACATCCTACCTACTGTACAGCCTTAAAGGTGTAGTAAGCGATCGTAAGCTACTTTTTATATTCACCTCATTTTTCTTCACTGTTCGCTAGCTTACGGTTCTCTGTATGTGCTGGTACTTCTACGAAGCCCTGGCTCCGTACATACAGTAGGGACAGACAGTGGTGAACACTGCTCGCCTACGACAATGGGTTTCCAGCATGTAGGGTGGAGCGTTAGAGGGAGCACCCTATGGCATTCAAGGGAGAGGTGTTTTTGTTTTTGATTCGAGTTCAAAGTTAGCAAGCGTTAGCAAGTTAGCAAGACTGACCCTGCCTTTTCACATAAGCATCTCATAACTGCAGACTTGCTCGCAGCACGGCTAAAGGCAGAGCTAACAGGAGCCCTTCTGTTCTGCAGACCGTCTCAACCTCCCTAGTGCACTGGTGCTGAATTACTGTGGAATTAGCAGAGCCGGCGATGAGTCTGATGTGGCAGCCTTCTGCGCCCATGTGGTGGAACTGGACCTGTCCTACAACCAGCTTAGTGACTGGGTGGAGGTTGGTGACCGCAGTCAGCTGAACCAGAGAGAATAGAGCAAAGCAAGAGGCGCAAATGTCTGTGTTTGATTTTTGGGAAGGGGTTGGGGGACCCATAGAGTTTTATATAGATCCCCCTTTATGCAGAGCAGAAGGCTGCTCTCAAACCCTCAGCGCTCCATGCAAGCAAATGCAAAATGCCCTTAGTGACGTGGGGCACCGGAGCTGTCCCGTAGAGATGCATTACAGTTGCTCTACCTTTGTTAGCATTCTGATGTCTGTGACTGAACTCCTGCTGTTATACCTGGCAACCAATAACAGGATATATAAGTCAAAGGGGGGGTGCATTTATTATTTCAGTGTAGCACACGCTTACATTTAAATACAATTGTGTTTTCTGTTCATTGTAGGTCATGGAAATTCAGATTTGTAGTCAGTGAAAGTCAGGGAAAAGTCAGGGAATTTGACATTTTATTTAATAATGTCTATAATCTGCCAGATTGGCACCATCGTGGCAAACATCCCCCACTTGGACTTCCTCAATCTGAGCATGAACCCGCTGAGCAGCGTGGAGCTGGAGCCCGGCTTGGCTGAGGTCTTCTCCCGGGTCCGCCGGCTGGTCCTCATCAACACGCGAGTCAGCTGGGACACCGTGCACACGCTTACCCAGAACACCCCGGAGTAAGTGCCGGTCCAGACTAGGGACGCACCGATATATCTCTCCCTAACAATTTACATAGACCAGGGTTCCCCAATCCTGGTCGTGGAGGGCCGCTGCCCTGCATGTTTTAGATGTATCCCTGACATAGACCAAAAAGGAGATAGACGAAAGAAAAGGGCTTCTTTCCCCTACAGCTACCAGGACATGCATTTAATGTTATACACAAACACACATGGTTACAAATAGGACAGGCCAGGTCTATACTGGAAGCAGGCAAACGAGAGAGACCCAAGGCGTCAGTGACAGCCATCTTAAAGGATGTGGCAGGATGTGGCAGCCAGATCCAGGCCAATCAGCACCTCCACCTGCAAGGGAATAGGAGAGAGCCCCACCCCTAGGCAGGGAGGGAAAACACACCCCAACCACATGGGTCATAACACGGCCCTACATCGGTATCGGCCAATATTCACTTTGGAGACTGCAGTTGTCAAATAAGATGGCCTTCAGGAATGATATGGCCTTCAGGAATGATATGGCCTTTAGGAATGATTGGCGGTGGCCTATTTATCTGTGGTGTCACATCAGTATCTGCCCAGAATTTCACAATCGGTGCATCCCAAGTCCAGACTTCTGCTCTTTGCCTCCCTCCGCCCACAAACTACAAATATTGATGTAGCACATTTGTAATATGTTGTAGAAATTACTCCGTATGCCTGTGTGCAGTACATACAGTAAGGTTGCATTATGAACAGTATGTGTGAATTTGTATTATTTATACTATGTGTGTTTATGTATACATATAAATATATATATATTATATATTTTCTTTTGTGGAGAGTGAAGAGTCTATTCTATAAATGTTGTCATAAACTGACCCAAACAGTTGCCAAGTATAATAACATAACAAATATGTAGCCAAGAACCACAAACACCATTGAAACGGTTATATGCATATTTTATTCATTTCTTTAAATCCCAAAACTGTATTTTAGATAAACTTCTTGCGAATCTTCTATTCCTTCTCCACCACCACTCGTGCTAGTGTCCCGTCCCTCTGCTGCCCCCTGGCAGGCTGGAGGAGCTCTTCCTGTGTCTGAACAGCTACGACAGCGTGTCGGAGTCCCGGACGCCATGCTCGTCCCTGCGCCTGCTCCACATCACGGGCAACCGGCTGCAGGAGTGGGTGGAGGTGAGGAAGCTGGGGCTGATGTACCCGGGCCTGCGTATGCTGGTGCTGGCCAACAACAGCCTGCGGGCGGTGGAGGACTCCCGGGACACCCTGCGGGGCCTGTTCCCCAACCTGCGCAGCATCAACCTCAACAACTCAGGTCAGCCTGTCTGTCAAGCGCCCCCATCAACTTTTATCATTATTGTAGGGTGGTCTGGTGGTCTAGGTGTAGGGTGGTTTGGGTGTAGGGTGTTCTAGTGGTCTGGGTGTAGGGTGGTCTGGGTGTAGGGTGGTCCGGTGGTCTGGGTGTAGGATGGTCTAGTGGTCTGGGTGTAGGGTGGTCTGAGTGTAGGGTGGTCTAGTGGTCTGGGTGTAGGGTGGTCTGGGTGTAGGGTGGTCCGGTGGTCTGGGTGTAGGATGGTCTAGTGGTCTGGGTGTAGGGTGGTCTGAGTGTAGGGTGGTCTAGTGGTATGGGTGTAGGGCGGTCTAGTGGTCTGGGTGTAAGGTGGTCTGGTGGTCTGGGTGTAGGGTGGTCTAATGGTCTGGGTGTAGGGTGGTCTAGTGGTCTGGGTGTAGGGTGGTCTAGTGGTCTGGGTGTAAGGTGGTCTGGTGGTCTGGGTGTAGGATGGTCTAATGGTCTGGGTGTAGGATGGTCTAGTGGTCTGGGTGTAAGGTGGTCTGGGTGAAGGGTGGTCTGGTGGTCTGGGTGTAGGGTGGTCCAATGGTCTGGGTGTAGGGTGGTCTAATGGTCTGGGTGTAGGATGGTCTGAGTGTAGGGTGGTCTAGTGGTCTGGGTGTAGGATGGTCTAGTGGTCTGGGTGTAAGATGGTCTGGTGGTCTGGGTGTAGGATGGTCTAGTGGTCTGGGTGAAGGGTGGTCTGGTGGTCTGGGTGTAGGGTGGTCTAATGGTCTGGGTGTAGGATGGTCTGGGTGTAGGGTGGTCTAATGGTCTGGGTGTAGGATGTCTCACTGCAGGGAATCTCACCAAATATAATAAAATAACTTTAGTTTAGATAGAAATGGGAAACGGATCCAGCCGGCCAATAACAAGAGATGGTTGTTGCACGCACAGAAAGTACTTCTATGCACACAGCCATCCAGGGAGTCGTCCATTGAAACTGTTTAACTCTAGTGACGTCCTTAAAATCTAGTCCTGAACCACATGGCGGCGCCATCTGATTGTGTATGATTCTATGGTTATTTTTATTGTCATTGCTGTGTGTATTTATTTATTGATTAATTATATCTTTATGTATTTATTTGTTTTTCGTGCCTTTTAACCCTCCTGTTGTCCTCGGGTTTCAAACTCACACCTTGTTGTGCCAGCAGTGCACAT
>JAODUG010005164.1:0-10158 GCA_027564795.1 Aphredoderus sayanus
TGGAGTCGCGAACGGCGTGATTAAGTCAATGCATTCAACAGTGGCGAAGTAGCGGAGCTAGCAGTAGCTAACCAAACAATCAGGCTGACCATACGTCCTCTTTTCCCCGGACATGTCCTCTTTTTGGGACCATACCAATTTGTCGCCATCACGATTAATTACACACATTTCCGTGTTGACGTATCGGTCTTCAGTAATAATGAATAAGAACAAAAAGAGCTGCCCCCTGATAGTTGAAAAGTCGAATAATAAGAGTGTCGAGCAGTTTCGTTTTATTTTTCAGTGTGCATTACAATAACAGAACACTAACTTTACAAAACTGCACAGCACAAGGATAATATTCCAGTGAGGAATAAATAAGATGTAATCAGAAGCCAAATATTTCATTAATATATCAGTAGCATTTAATACTAAATATAAATGATAATAAATAAATAAATTATAAAATGCCAATTCATGAGAGCTGTCTGGCGCTGACATTAGTCGGCATGATTAACAGCGGAGATCGTTTACATATTTCTTTAAGTATATTTAATCCTTGAGAACATTCAGATTTGAAAAAATTTATTTGATGAAAAACTGGAAATTAAAGCGCCTTGATGTCCACTGTCCAGAAAGTTTTTGTCCCCGATTCCCACAGTGTAAATGGATATTTTGCTATTTCGGGAAAACACTCAATCTTTAACCCTCCCGCTGTCCTAAGGCGTTTCAGCAGACTACCAGCAGAGGGAGCCAACCTCGGAATTTCATGTCCGTGTAGTGGTTGATGCCCGCTACCGGCGAATGCACCGGGTCATTTTGACCCATAGGACAGCAAGAGGATAAAACAATTAACAATAGAACTGAGCATAGATTCTGTCAGTTAACTTTGTTTGCCTGTTTCTGTGTTTGGCACTAGCAGTTACACATACTTGCTGTTGACACAATCCATGTACCCACACTTGCTTTAACAGGTGATTAAAAAGTTTGTAGTAATGCCAGATTTGGTTGAAAAGATTTGCAGATTGAAAACAGACGTGGTTTGGACAATGCATGTTTCCCTGCCCTGAAGTCAAACTATTTCCAGACACAGTAAGTAACGTGGCCTTTCCAGAAACAAATTGATACAGTGTCTAAACTCCCCTGTTCCAGTCATGTTCATGTGCCCACAGCATAAATGCAATTAAGGAAAGAAAATTCATCAGGTCTCACATGAGGTGGATTAGTGAAATTCTGTATTTCAGTTTGTTAAATCAACAAAACCTTGATCGAATCAACATGGGCAATTAATCGGCCAGCACGTACTAGCTGCATGTACACAAATATGCACTGCTACAATACGATTTGCATATATGCTGGAATTACACTGACATTAATGTTTACTTATGTTAAACCACGTTTGAAATCAGTGGTTTTATGAGTGAAGCTGCGCAAGCTTTTACATTTTTCCAGGCTTCACTTCTATATTCTCAGTAAAATAAAGCAAAAAGATGGACTATAGAACTACAGCGTCATAGTGCCTAGATGTCTACCACAGTCGTCACTTGAATTCACTAATAAGCACAAGCTGAATAAGTGACATTAGACATTATATAAATGGATGATAGAAAATGTACCAAAAAATCCCACAATAGGGAAATGCATGAACAATTAAGTGCTATCAACTATCAAGTGACCAGGCAAAATGCAAATATAGAATAAACAATGGGGGGCATAACCAGCTAGCAGTTATAGTAGTCAAACAAACGTTTGTGGGATCGAATAAATCACTATCCTGAGTCTGTCTCTCTACCACTGTCCCCTTTGTTGTTTGAGACACACACAGCCAACAATCTATATTCTGTGAAGAACCGCCCCTACACTGCCTCAGATTATCTCTCTGAGCCTGACATTTCTAGTTGAAGCAACATCTGATAAAGTAACGAAACAGCGAACATTTGCCAATCAGAGAGCAAGAGTGGTATTTTGAGATGTCTGGACAACCAGGAGGAAATAAAATTTGTATGAAAAATATGTAGTTGTAAAGATATTGTGAAATCAAAGCAGTGCCACTGGCATATGGGCATGTGCATACATAAATATTTAACAACCACACATGCCAGTTTTGGGCAGGTTTTTAGATTTATAGAGAAAGTAAATCATATAAACAGTGATGTTGGGTACTGATTCAAATGTGAATGGTACCCAGCCAGCCTTAGTTGCTATACCTTAAAGCTAAATATAAGCTAAGCAATGTGGCAATATGTACAAGACTTAGCCTAAGCCAAACCAAAACCCAAAGACACAGCCCTGCAAGTTATGTGAGAAATGGTGTGGTGATGTGTTGTGCTGTTGTGTTTATGAAAAAATATTGTGGTTTATGTTACTTGTCTAAATAATTGTATCAATACACTTATTCAGTCAGTACCCTTAAATGTTAGGTAGGGCTGTACCCAACTCTTAATTTTGTCAGTCAAATCAGATCTGGCTGTTCAATACAATGATTCATTATTTTTTCATATACCGGTAGCCTAGGCTAGTCTATCTGGCAATCCACTGGCATGAGGTCCACTGATTTATTTTCATCACAATAACGGTCAAATGCACAAGTCATGTGTAACTGTAGCCTAGCGCCGCTGAGCCTGCTACAATTGTTTCGTGATTTTAGCACAAGGTGACAACATTAAAATAATTTCATCATCATTCAGTGATTCATGAAATTCTATTTTGAATGAGAGCAGTGACTAACAGACCAATACATAAAGGCAGGAGCTATCACTTGGCCAAAGCAAGGACTAGCCAGGATGTTATATGGTGCGGTCACTCACCAATGCCAAGCACTCACATGTGAAAGAAGACAGCTTTTCTCTTGTTCTGGACAAACTTTTGAATGCTAACTGTTCCTCAAGAGCCACTCCATGCTAATGTAGGACCATGTTAAAACCGCAATTGTAATAACCTACCAGCGCAATTTGAGTGATGCTAATATCCCATGGCTGATGGACTGGACATCAAGTCTTAGTTTATTTAATTTGAGAAAAGGAAACAATCTCCCCTCTTGTAATCATGCCGACTAATGTATGTAAAAAATGCCAATCCCTGGACAATACAATGCCTGTGAAAGCATTCCACTGTCATGCCGGTAGAAGGTCAGATGGCTTGGTTGTTAGTCTCACCAGTCTATTCTATGAGGAAGGAGACAGATATAGAGGCTCACCTGTCTTCTCTTTGAGACACCCTTTAAAAGATAAAGTAAAACAGGCCCATATTTCCACCCATTCTTGTATAATGCAAAACGTCAACAGGAAAGGCATTAGGAAGATTTGAATAACGTGGATGCTGGCAAACCGTTATATGTAAAGCATGTATATGCGAATGTATAGTACCCCGCAACACAGGGATTTCTGCATCAGATATTACTTTATCTGGAATATTCAAATTAAGATGTAGACTAATAAATGAAAATCAATTAGAAAGAAGCTGGTGTAAGGTGTTAGACATTCCTGTCAGTTTAAGGATATTCCCTTAAAACTGGATTCATTTGAATATTTGTCTACTCTCTAGACTGAGGGAACAGCCGGTCAAGAGTTTGAGAAGAAAATAATCTGGGTAATTGAGGCCTTCATTTCTGTTCATAGTACATCACTTTATACATGAGATCATCAATGGGAACGCCCTAGTAATACACACCTACAGACAAACGCTGATATCTCACAGTGCATACAGGGACATCCTACCGATCTCATATGATACAGAAAGTTGTGTGAAAAACCACCCCACGCATTTAGAATACAAGTTTCTGTGATGGCTTAAGTTATCACATTTCCATCGAGAGCAGAATTTCCCCAAACAACCTGGGGTGTTTTGTTTGCATTATGTGTCAAGATGGAGGATGTGGGCGACATGGTGCATATCAATCATTCAATTCATCAGGGCTTTCCATTTTTCTTGATTGGGGTTTGTGTAACCATCCCTGACTCAATAAGACACCTTGTACAGTGGTTGGGACAAAAGGGTAATCTAGATCATCAAACGTAGTACTTTGGCAGTAGATGTGGAAGAGACTATTAGTCCATTCCCAAATCCATTTTATAAAAACATATTTCACAGGTCAGGGGGTGACTATCAGCTTCAACTACTAACCTAAGTACCTAATATGAACTGTTGATTGCACGATTTATCATTCCATTGCCATGACCTGAATATATTTACGCAGCAACAATACAAATATCTGAACAATAAACCACAGGCGCACGATGTGAAGACACGTTTTGCAATAAGGAAGATGGTTTCTTTTGTATTTTTAAGTACAAAATTAGCTAGAATGTAGTTCAGTACCAATTTGTCAATTTACCGTACACAATAGATCCTGCTTGTACAGTAACCGAGGACTGTTCTCCAGCACCCCAGCAGACAAACACAAATAGCATGGGCGTTTCTTACTAGCTCAGGCTGCTAACAAGGCTAGCGCAGTGGCTGCTGAACAGAGAAAAGTAACCCTCCAGTCAGTACGTTACAGCTATACAGAAGCTAGCAAACCAAGAAACTTCCCCACTTGTTTCGCCAATGAAATACCTCCCAAAAGTAGGCCCAAAGCGACTCAGCACCACAACATGGAGACCCAAAGAACGTTGTTTCTTCACTTGCCTTTAATTACATTACTATATATCGTGGTTTTGAATTCCTCCTTGGCCCTCTGGTCGAAGTCTTGTCCGTGGATGATGCGCATCTGCTTGAGGAAAGTGGACTTGCCGCTCTCTCCTGCGCCGAGCAGCAGGATCTTCACGAGCCGTTTTACATACGTCTTATCGCGGTTTAGACACTTGTCTATCTCCTTAGATATCCGCAGCTGCTCTGCCTCGCCGTTCGTTAGTAGACAGTTGGGAAAGCATACAGATAAAAAGGACCGGGACGGCAGGAAGTCCGCCATCTTTGAAACAACTTCATCGATACAGACAGCAGGCAGGCACGGCTCTACCAGAACTCGCCCCTGTCTGTGAGCGCGAGCGGCGACTGGCGGGCGGGGCGCGGTCACCAAGATAGCCTACGTGAGCGCGCATCACCAAACTTGTCTCTTGATTTTCGTGTAGGCTACATAGTGTAGAAATGCTGCTTCACAATAAAGAACTAATCTGTAGAATTAGTTTACGTAAACATTATATCAATTATTGAAAAAGAGAATACATTCAGCCATCACTTGTTTGATAATACGTTGTATCCAAATACGAATGTATCAAACTTTCAGCATTTATTATTAAGTGTTGTATGCCTTACTACTAAGCATAACTAATTGAATAACATAATAATTTAATATATTCTAGCTTTGATTTTAAATTGCTTAGTTATGCTTCAACTTTGCTGAGGTCAGCAAAAATAGGCTACTTCAGTCAATTAAATGAATATTACTTAACAAGAAAGAAGTAGTGTAGTGCAACAAAACTGGCACAGGGAATGTAAATAAGATATCATTTGTGTTAATACATATGTGCCCACTCAGGCCTGAAAAGACAATGTATAAGAGGGACTTGTCACTTGCCT
This sequence comes from Aphredoderus sayanus, assembly GCA_027564795.1. Lineage (NCBI taxonomy): Eukaryota > Metazoa > Chordata > Actinopteri > Percopsiformes > Aphredoderidae > Aphredoderus > Aphredoderus sayanus. Next base: position 5,497 of record JAODUG010005164.1, read on the forward strand.
GTGCAGGTGACTTCAGCTTGACAGTAATATAATTTCTTTTGATTATTTTATATTTTAAATGAATTGTGCCAATGCTTGTTGTTAAATAAACCTCAAAATCAAAAATCATAATTATATATTCTGATTAAACTGGTAAACAGGTAATAAATCATAACTTTATGTTTAGAATATATATTTAATTCTACAAAAACGTTTTCAAATAATGTTGAATGTCAAATGAATGTTGAATATTAAACCAACTTTACCTTGGTTATAAAATTAAACCTGGTTTGTCTTATGCTACTATACTTATGCTACTATATGCTACTCCTATTTTCTCTTCTTATCAAGAACCTTGCAAAACGGATCAGGTCACGTAGGCTAACACTATCCTAATAGATAGAGGAGATTGTAGCTGTATCCTGAGAGATAAATCCTCTTCTGTCTTTGCCAGCTCCAAGACAGGGAAAAGAGGGAGGTCTGAGTGACCCTACGACTTTTGCTGCTGACCATAACTTTGGCTTTGTGAAAGCGAAGGATTTAACTCCAGTTTTGAATTTGTCTACATTGCTCTGTGAACATGACAATAAGGACAGCACGCCCCAACCGGGGACAGCATTTTCGACCACAAATGCACTGTCTCAAAAAGGTGAGATTATTTCTAAAAAGCCTATGGAATAACTTTCTTTGTGTTTCACCTTGGGCCTAAAATAGTTTAAGTTGCATTGCCCATGGACTCTATTTATACTTTATAGGCTACATTATAGTAACATCCTTTCCAGAAAATATCTGCTGGCTGTTTGTTCTGGTATTTTATAAAGCAAAAGATGAAATATTTGTATATTAGAAGTTGTTGACCATATCTCAATATCAATGCATTGAATATATTATATTTCCATTCGCTGTTGTTTGATACACTTAATGTAATATTAGCACCACAAGATCTTAGGTGAGAGGCAAATCACCTATAATTCCTCCACCTCACCTTAAAGCCAATTAGTTTTGATTTGCTGTTGCTTCGACCTGCAGTGCAATGTCACAGTGTGGGATAATCTAAACTAGAATTATACTGTACTTCAATTCATTTGTGAAGATTGTGAATAGCATAGCTATTATGATTTTACGATTTTGTATTGAACTCTCGTGATGCCCTTACAATATCATCTTGAATCATCTTGTTTGGTTCTTTTCATTGTCACTGATGTGTGTATTTGTATTTGTATTTGTATATGTATTTGTGTTCGGGTTTCAAACACACACCTTGTTGTGCCAGCAGTGCACATCATATGTGTGTGTAGATGTAGAATTAGGTTTAGCGCCTTCTATCTGCCACATAGTCATCCAGACATACAATATGCCATCATATCTTCTCCAGCACATCCCGAATACTTTCACTGGGACTAAGGTCAGGATTGTGTGGGGAAATATTTCCTGATGCTTCCTGAACTACTCTTTCACAATATGAGCATGATGCATCCTGGCACTATCATCCTGGAACATTACATGCCCGTGCATCAGGGAAGACAAAATCATATTGTTGGGATAACCTGGTCATTCATTACATTCAACTTAGTCGTCTTCATTTTATTAGCAGGCAACGTTGCTGAGCCTAGACCAATTCAAGCAACCACAGATGGTAACCTTGCTTCCAATCCAACCTGCAACTTTGTTTTTGGCCAGTGTATACATGTGCTGCTGTTTGCTTAGTGTGTGTGCGTGTGTGTGCGTGTGTGGTTTACAGCTGGAAGCCATTGTTGTGGAGATGCAGGACCCTAAGAGTGGGTTGAAGGGTTCAGAACAAAAGCTCATCACTACAACCATCCCCCACATCTTTGCAGGTGAGATCATAGGAAACAAGTGTTATGTATGTAAGTGCTGAGTTCACACACTCGGACACTCCTCCCTACGCCTCACCTGCAATTTGCTTAGACTACTACCACGTTCTACCCATAACCCTGCTTAGTGTAGGACTAGTTACAATGTACTGTGTTAAACCATGAATAGTTCTCAACTCTAGATATGTTCTCAGTGACATGGCTGATCTTTTATAAAGCCTCTGAGGCTGTGTTGAAGGACTCTTCAGGCAGCCACCACTAGCTAATCTCCTAATACATGCTATATAAGGCAACACACAATTGGATGAAATCTGGGCAGTGCTTTGGAAACAAAAGTGGTTGTTAATCTGGACTAAGACGGTCAGGGGGAAGATCAGTGACAAAAGGATTGGCTCATTGAGGCTGTCTAACATGTTACTTAGACCCCTCCCCCAATAACATGTAAAAAAATGATATATATATTTAGAGACTGAAATACAGGAATTGCAATGCACTTATATTTTAATAATTAATACATTACAACATAAAACCTGATTAATATTGTAGAAATATATAATCTTAACAGAAATAAATAATAATATAGCAGAATTTAGTATAACTAATCAATACATATACATACAGATGATAACAGTAGCATAAGGAGGAGTGACATTGTGTGAATTTACACTAAAATGACATCTTTTTTAACTCAATAGATTGTTGATGGATGGATGGATGGATGAAATCACCATCCACAAACACATGTCAGTAGAGATGGGTATATTTACAGTCAGGTGTATCCAATGTTTTTCCTGTTCCTATGCAGGAAAGGATATCATTGTGTGGGTTTTAAACAAAATGAAGATCACACAAGAAGGTAGGCACATTGTGTTTTTTATTCACTGCTGGCTAATGAAGCCTAATGTTTCTATAGATGTTATCAACAATTTAGAAAAATCTTTTATTTAAAAAGATTTGATTTCTCTAACCCCAACAACATTAAGCCTGTTATCCTCTCCTCCACCCATAACCATCTCCTCCACCTGTTGCCTTCTCCTCCACCCATTGTGTACGCCACCCATAACCTTAAACTCCACCTATAATATTCTACTCCACCCACTGGGCTCTCCTTCACCCATTATATTCTCCTCCACTCATTTGATTTGACTCCACCCACTATCTTCTCCTCCAATTGTTATCTTGTCCTCCACCTGCTCAAGAGGCCCAGGCCTTCAGCACCATGTTGGTGTCCTACGGTTACATCTACCCACTGCAGAACCACAAGAAGCTGGTGATATGCAACGATGACAGTCTGTATCGCTTCCAGGTGAACCAAAAAACACACATGTTGTTCACACCTTGGAACCGAAAGGGAAGATATTAGAATATAATATAGAATATAATGAATCTGTAGGAGAGTGGATGGTTCTGGTCTCATAAGTGGGCGTGAGCCTTAGTCGCACAACCTTTTGCTGAGGTTGTGCTGACATAGCACCCAGGCAGCAAATTCAGGTTTCCTTAAAACAGTTCACTGCACACATATTGCTGTGGCCTCACTTTGACCGTAGGTACTTGGGAATGAATGTGAAATCCTCCAAATACCTATGGACCACTTCATTGATTTACATTGAGCGCTGGTTTGTTCTAGTCTGCATAAAGGAGGATTAATTCCCCCCCCCCCCCCTTTCTAATAGTCGAACACGGACATTGTTTGCTGCTCTTGCTTTTCTTTATCCTCTCCAAATCATCTTATCAACATGTTTACCAAGTTGCAAACATCTTCTTTAAAGCGCAATTACACAAGATTTGGACTTTGGACGTGTCTGTTCTCTGAAGTGAATAAATATAGGGGAGGGTTAGACAACAAATACACTAGACTACAGTATACTGGATCTGTTTGGTCTCATCTTAAACAATTAATGTATTTGATATGCTGTATACTATTCCATAATATATAATATTATTTGTTTATACCCACAACCTCTTTCAGACACCATACTTCTGGCCCACACAGAAATGGGTGGCAGAGGACAGTGATTATGGTGATTATGAGTGTTTCCCCGGATGTTGTGAAGCAGAATGCTTGTATGTGCAGCAGAGAATGGAGGAATGAAAGTAAAGTGGTGACAAAAGTGACCATTACACTACATTTTGCTTTTCTAAACAATGTTTTAAGGATAATATAACGTATACGTTAACATATTTAGACAAATATTGTTTCAATGCAATACAATAATATATCAACACTAACATCTATACTTACATGACACATTAGAGTTATAGCAGTGCTTATGGTTTTAACAGAATATGTTGTTGTTGAGAAACCATCTGTCAGTGGTACAGTGGCAACACCAATTATAGAGTCAGGCAGAATATATTGAGTCACAGGATTTAAATGCCTTCTCCCTCTTGTGTCATTGCAGCCATATACCTGGCGAAGAGGAACATCCGCAAGAAAGGCATGCTAGAACCCTATGAACAGGTGTGTGTGTGTGTTTGTGTGTGTGTGTAGGTCTACAGGCTGTCTCTACACACCAAGAGTGAAAGACACACCATTACTGTTAAGGATTTGCTGAGGCAATTTCTAAATTTAGCCAACTTGCATTATTTACTAAAACGTTTGATATGTGATATTATACCAAAATGTCTAGATTTTACCCAATATTGGTTGTACTCACTTTGCACTTTAATCCTTCTTTTATCTTAGTCAGTTAGGACATTATTTCAGTTTCTCTCACGTTTAGAGTTAACCCTCGTGATGTCTTTAAAATCTCGTTTGTGGCCACCTGGCGGCGCCATCTGATTGTGTATGATTTGTGTGTTTTTCAATTGGCATTGCTGTGTGTATTTATTAATTATTTCTTTATGT
>JAODUG010005165.1:0-10156 GCA_027564795.1 Aphredoderus sayanus
TCTCTCTCTCTCTCTCTCTCTCTCTCTCTCTCTCTCTCTCTCTCTCTCTCTCTCTCTCTCTCTCTCTCCCCCTCTCCATCTCCCTCTCCATCTCTCTCTTCCCCCTCTCCCGGCGGTGCAGTGGTGATTAATGCGCTGGTGAAACACTGAGCACTTCATCAACAGGGGAGTCTCCACAGGCTAATGGCTCGTCTGGAGCGAGACGGCAAGAGGCTCAACTAGCAGCTGCAACCGTTCGCAACCCTGGGCACCTCGAAACACCCCCGTCCCTGTGGATAGCACCCCCATCCTCCTCCTCCTTTCATCCTATGTGTGCGTGTGTGGTGAATGCCTGTTTAGACAGCAAATGAAAGTGTGTTTGCATAACAAGTAATTGTGTGTGTGTGTGTTTTGAAGACTGTATTCCAAGGACAAAAAAGTCAATCATGTGTTGTGCATTGTCTTCAGGCAAGTCTCCTTTGTGGGCTCTCGACATGCTGCCTTACACCACCCTGATGTACGGCAATGGGCCCGGATACAAAGTCACCAACGGCACACGTCCCGACATCCGCAAAGTCAACACAAGTAAGACACGGTCTCTTCTCTCTCCTCAGCATTCATCCCACAGCTCCATTCCTCTCCCTTGCCCGTGCGTGCAGCCCTTGGCCAGGTACAGCCACATGTGAAACGTGGTTCTACTGGAATGAGTAGAACCAGTCCAATAGCTTCTGTGAGTGCTCATGCCCTCTAATGCATTATTTCCATTCCCCTTTTCACCTTGTCTGCTTCTCCTGCCCTTATTCTCCACCCCTCTCCCCCCACCCCTGGATGTCTCAGAGACCAAGGACTATGTCCAGCGGTCTGCGGTGCCCATGGACAAGACCACGCACAGCGGGGAGGATGTGGCCGTGCTGGCCCGCGGGCCGATGGCCCACCTGTTCCAGGGCGTCCAGGAGCAGAACTACATTGCCCACGCGCTGGCGTACGCTGCCTGCGTGGGCCGTGATCTGAGGCACTGCCAGCCTCAGCAGCAAACCATGGCTTCCCGCCATGGGCAGCTTCCCGCCATGGGCAGCCCCCCCGGTGCCAGCAGGAGCGGTTAGGCTTTAGAGTATGACACAAATAAGTGCAAGCTGTGATTCAAGACTACAGTGAATTGGAGAATTGACTGCAGGCCTTGGTCTCCTTTGATCTCCTCTTCCAATATCCGCCATGCTAATTGAGGTCTGGACGCAGCTGTGCTTGATGACATTAGTACAGCAGGCTATTAATAATGCAAACTATTTAAAGATCACCTATTTTGGTCTTACGGTGATGGATTATGGTAATTTATGGGGCATCTGTTATGTTCCTGAGTTTATTAAACCTGATATAGAACCATCCTCTTGCAGTTTAGATTTGCGAGGAAGGGCCTGCCCTTGTGAATCACACAGATAATGTAATGTATAAATCTACAAAAGCACCCATCTCCCTTGAAAACAATTTCTGAACATAAAATGATCAAGAAAATAAATACATGAACAAGCTATAAATGCAGACCAACTCTGTCCTACATCTTTGATACACCCTTCTCTCCTCGGTGGGTCCATCTCAAGACCTGCAGCCCATAGCCAGCAACAGGCTCCTCCGCACTCCCATAAGGCCCTCACAGCTGTCTTTACACTACATCACCTGTCAGTGGCGCCAGATTACTTGCAATCATGTGCCGTGGGTAATGTTTGCCGCAATTTATGTGTGCAATGAAGGTATACAGATATAACATATTCTCACTTAGACCTAGTAAATGTTGTCACTCAAGCTATAGCAGAGGATGCCTTTAGCACTGGGCAAAATAGGCCAAATATTTTACTAGATAGAATATTTTACACCTTCATTTTCATACATGTAGGTTTCTTAATGCGACACATTTCAGCACACATTTTCACACAGCTCTGATTTCTCTATTTCTCTCTCTCTCCACCCTCTTTTTATCTTCCCCTCTAGCACTTGGCCTCTCTGTCAGCCTCTCACTCACACTCTCGCAAACATGCAGCTCGTCTTTCTTGTTTCACGTATATGTTTTTTCCTAGAGAGTAGGCTATATTTTCACATTACTAAATGTCGCAATACAAACCAAAATGTTCAGAATTCTAAGTTAAGTTAAAAAAAACGCCTATAGCAGATAATGGGTGCGCTTGGAGGAGGGGACACATGGGTCAGGGCTTGTGCTGGTCTAAGTTTAGCGCTCCGGTGGGCGTTCTATAACAGAGAGAGAAAATAAGGATGCTTCAATGCATCCACAAGCCACCTGTATACAAACAGTGACCCTCTTACAAAGGTTGGTTTCTATTCACGGCCTGCTTATTGGGTAAACAATAGACTACCATTGTGCTGCTGAGAGCTTACCCTACATGCATTCAGAACAATCGCCGACTATATTTTTACATTGTCTATATTTGGTCATTTGCTTTTGGGTCATGTTGCGCCAGCAGCTATAATAGGCCTACACTGAGCACGACTTTCACGTTGTCGCTTTGATGGCCACAGCCTGCATGTGAAAAATCGAAACGTAAGGTCTGCTATTAAACTACATAGCCTAGGCCTATAGGACTATTACTTATGAAAGTAGATAACGTATAGCCTATACGTTAGTCTGCAACTACTTTAAATGCTACCGTACCTTCACTTGCTCATTAATAGGCTACGTTGAATTGATCCATCTACAAGGCTGGCTATTGTTTCCTCCATTACCGCCAGCACGCTATTTGATATAGCCTACTTTTACTACGCTATACGTTGTGTCTACAAATGATAATTGTTTAATAACTACCTCCGCCCTTTTCACCCATGCCTGTATGCCAGGTGACACCAACCAATCAGATCTCATTCCGGTTATACCCAGAAAATAAATAAAAAATACAAATAGGCGGAAACGCGCTCGGGTGTATAAAAGCTTAAATTGTGATTATATGTAAAGGTGCCGACCTCATGTTTGCAGTTTGACACGGCGGAAGCACTGCACAGAACGCGGGCTCCAGTGTTCCGTGCTTGAGTGTGAACTATACAGATAGTGGCCAGCCCCACTTCCCCCGCCGTTGTGAAAGAGCGCTGTCCATCTATTGTGGTGCTGAACTACAGCGCCTAGCCTTCAACTGCTGACGTGTAGCGCTTAGAGTAAGACAGCAAGTCAAGACAGGAGATGAAACAACTGCAACTGGACACAACAAGCTACTGGGCTTACTAATTTAAACAATAAGGTTAAAAATATAAATTAATAAAAATACACACCAAATAAACGCAGTCGAAGTGATGGCAGGGCTTCCCTCCGCCTTCCGCGTCACCAGAGCGGTGTGAAGAGATCAGCAGCTCCGCTTCCTTGCGGAACATCCAAGAGGAGAGTAAACGGGTCGATTTGTGAGGTAGGCTACGCTGTCGATGTTTTACACAACCAAAATAGGAATGCCGATTTAAAGATTAGGCTACTCTTCTTAGAGGCTTCACAGCTGCGAAAATGGGCTGTATCAGCTCTAGAACAACAGTTGGTAAGAGTTATTTATGAATTGTTTTCATCAAGCACGCTGAAGGAAGCCTGACTGTAGTGTTGTTTTGTTGTAATGTAGCCTACACCAACCGAGGTTGCCGTGTGTGGATTTGGACGCCAAAGACGCTTCTGAATCATATGCATTTTTATAACTAGCATTCTGAGGCAATCTAAATAGGCGTTTATGTGACAAGGAATTAGTGGGATTATAGGATGGAGGTTTTATCGATTTAGTGGCAGAGAATTTTGGTGTATCGAATGGGACAGTGCGGACAGCAAGGGCTGGGATCTGTTCTTTCTAAACATCGCGATGCCACGAGAGCTGCAAGGAGCTTTTTGGAGGATAACACAAGTCGAGGCTCACTACATACAGCGCTCTGACACCAACCGAGCGATGCACTGCTAAACGGCTTTAATGTCTTTAACAAGAGGACTCATTGGGACAAGATGGTTTTGACTGCACTGACCCAGTTTAGTTGCAAGGTAGGGCAGCTTCACTTAATACCCTTGTTTTTATTTTTATTTTTTATTGTCGGCTGTTGTAAAATAGCTCTCGGATAATTTTTTTATAGCCTATAGCCAACCACCATGGGTAGAGTACTAATGTAGCCTAATCCAAATGCTTAAATTGTCTAGAAATTGTAATTTCGTCAATTGAATCGTGGCCAGTTTAGCCGCTGCTCTCATTCACACACCATAGACTATATGCGAATTTTCTGTTGCCAAGAAACGACATCCAAGCCACCACTGCATTTCTTCGTGCTCCAACAGTTGTTTACACAGCTCTACTGTCAGCCATTCGCTCTGTTGACGCCTGGATGTTGCCAACACAACCCATTTCATGCTGTAGGCTATTCCGTCTCATTACTGCCCTTCGTGCCGTCTCACAACCGTATTTTAGGCTACAACCAGTTTCCTTAAATCAATGATGCGCAAATCCTATTCTCTTACCTTTTTATCAGTCCGATTAGGCTAGCCTACAGTGCCACGATTTGCCTGATCAACATGTGATCACTATACCCATACTGGTAGTAGGATTTCATAATGTGCATGTAAAATGCATCTAAAACATATCGGCGTAGCCTATAGTTTATTGTATTACAGTGGTATTAGAATATGTAGCCTAGTCCTTATAGCCTATGCTGTTTCTTCTCCAATCACCTGATGATTAGCCTATGGCGTGTTTCCTTGCCGTGGAGTGCGCAAGGACAAGGCCTGCTTGCCTCTGTCTAAATTGTTAGCTATTAGTAAATAACTTCCACATGTTTATTTTTAATATATATTTATTAATATTCACATCAGAATGTAGACTAGTTGATTACTTCAAAAGTCTTCCAGACAGAAAGACTGAGCGCAATGCACCTCCGTGGTCTCAGTCTGCTGTTTCCACGACAACCAAACCACTGAAATGTTACTGCAATAAGCACTTTCTTTAAGCGATGTGACACGTTTCAACACTGATGCGCAAAAGCAAACAGGCAAAACGATTCATTAAGATAAATCTGAATAGACGTGAAGAATGTGATCAAATGAGCCACGCATGGCAAAAGACGACAAGCCTTTACACGTGAGCTGTCCAGAAACCAGCCGCAGGTTGCAGGCTGGTTGTATGACCTCTTAATCTGAACACTGTCAGACCACATCATCCTGAGACTAGGCTACTTTACGTCAGATCAAATGCAATACCATAGTCTAATAGCCTACAATTATTTTTGTTTCTTTATGTTATTTCTTATTCACATTTAGCCTACCCTTCCGCATCCATTCGAGTTCATCGTTCTGAATCGAATAGTCTAATACATCGCTAAACAATAACCTTACATATTATGGAATCTGCTTTTCTCAAATGACTGTTAACACTCTGGTCATCAATCTAACGCTACAAAACACTGTCCGCATCTTTCACCCCTCTGAACAATACTTTCATTAACCAAGGTGGCCTAGATTCAACGATACAATACACCCGCGGGTATTTGATCTCATCACATCCAATTAAACGGCTGATACGGAATTCTACTGGCTGGCAACTTGAGCCAGGCGCATTAAACGATGGCTCTTTGACCCAAGACTGAGTGATTGCTTCTGATATTCGACTCAGTAGGAGACATAGGTACTGGGGATTAATCGAGCAGGGGTTGTTCTTTTTACAGACAGTAACTAGAAACGCCTCTCTGCAGTGGTCTAGAAAGAGGAGACAGCGAATGGCATTTAGAGCCTCACTCCTCCACCTCGTCGTGCAAATCAGATTTGAGTTAGAAATGCCCGTGTTTGCGCGTGAACATCTCCGCACTTTGCTACACATAGTCGATGGTAACTGTTCAAGTGCTGAAACACTCTCCTTAATGCTTTTCTGCATAGGGTAGACGGTCGCAGAAAAAGGGCGCCTGTAAATGCAGGCTATTGACCTTCAATAACGTGGCCCATCTGTTAGGTCAACACAGTACACACTTATAGCTGTAGGAATTAAGGGGAGGTTTGTGTCTTTGCGGCCATGATGGGAACCTACATGGCGCTTGCGCTTTACGAGCACCACACTGTCTCGGTTAGTGACATGGCTCATGACAATAGGCAATTTTTACCCATTAAGTGTAGTATGGACCACTTCACGCATAATGATGCTTTATTCCCTGACTAACCTGGACCAAGAAAACTCAAACGCGCTGGGCCTGTAGGCTACTAGCGCATTATGCATGATGGCATGACAGTATTAGTGCACGACAGTATTAGTGCACGGAAGCACACACCTCACCTGCTATGCGCAGACCTTCATTTTAAATCGGCATAGCCTCATGGCTTTTTTGACATGTTGCATTGATTTGTGAAAAACTGCCGTTTTTCTGCAATAGCACGACCCTCTGGAACAACAAGAAGCCTGCTGGAGTTAAAGAGCTTCTTTGCCTGTTGTCCTTATAGGCGGCATGGCTGGCATGGCGATGTCTTTATCTTCACATGCGCTTTCTTCCTCCTCACAGTGGCGGTTGACGGTACGTTACGCGTGGACTGGAGCGCTGAGAGCTCGCAGTCAGACCTTGCTGTTTTGGGGAACACGCGGACACGCCTGGGTCACAGATTGATTCTGACAGCACCTTTGGTGACAATGGACTTCAGCGAGGTGCTTCTCACTTTCTCACAGACCTTTTCTTTTTTAATCTCGTCCCCTACGCAACTCTCATTAGGCAGACTACGACAGAAGAAACTATCAAGACAAAACAATGGAGATCAATTGTTCACCTGTGTGAGCGAGGTGATGTTTTAAGCCCTGAACTATTAGCTCATAATGTAATCTGATTACAAATTACATTTCCGGAGATAGAGCAAATGTAAAAAAAAAGTAAAGCATTTTTTTATATATGGTTTGTAAAAGAATAGGGTTCTAACTTAAAAAAGTAGGCAACATAACTATTGCATTATTTGCTGAATTCTTCAATAAAACCTATTTTTTAAATAGCTGTTATGGCCCATTCTATAGCCTACATTTTAAATGAGTTTATGGGCCAAAAGAGTGGAAACTGCAGTGATCTAAATTCAAGTGGGATGTAAACGGAAGTTATTGAAATTATAGCATCCACTTAATCATAAATGATGAAATATCAGTTTAGTGTCTTTTATCTATCTGCACATACCAATAGCCTGCGTAAAGTGCAATGTAGGCCTATGTGTAAATGTCCGCTATAAGGGGTGTCAGGCTCTGGATGGATGATCCTGTTTAATATTTGGAACATGAGAAAGACGGCATGGTTGGACAGCCATCAAGTGATTCATTTTCAGTGCATTGCATAAGGCTTTCGGTGACAAGACGGGCACGCAACATTTGGACGGACTCCTGCGCGGACTGTGCTGCATGCACGTGACGTCATCGGCGAAGGCGCTTCAATCGAGAGTAATCGTTCCGTGGTGACCGGTTGCTATAGAAATGTTCCTTTTGTGGAAAGTTGCACGACGTAGGGCACCTGCAGATGTGGCAACATGAAACATGTGCTCAACATGGCCCTGTCTGCGACATGCAGACAGGGCCATGTTGAGCAGCAACAGCCCCGAGAAAAAGAGAGACGCCAACCTGCAACGCGCACGAGAGAACGTCAAGTGTATCTTATTTTCCACGGAAAAGCTCATCTTCTGTGAGTAAACAAGGAGCGTCGTGACGAACGAGAAGGCTCCGGTATTCTGACATAGGCCTGTTTTAGTCAGACAATTTGTGCATGTATTTTTTTAAAGTATTTCCATGCATAGGCCATGTCTCTGACAATCAACAGATAACCTCGCAATGCACAATTTGGTACAGTGAAGACATGTCTATTCAGTTGGTTTGAAGGATCTGTTCATGTTGTATAAAGCCCCAAACATATAGAAAAGCCTACAATTTTCTTATAGGCCACTGAGGCGGCTCAATTTAGCCTTGTCACAAACAGAACTAACCCATTTATTTATAGCCCTATTAGAGCAATTAATGCAATGTGAACACGATAACCCTACAACGGGGAGAAACGTAAAAAAGTATGTTTGGAAACGTATTCATTAGGGTAATCCAACCTGGTATCATTTCTGGTGGATACCCCTAAAACAATATTAAAATGTAATATTTTTTAGGTGTATCCATCAGAAACGATTATTGTCTTAACTAGACCTACTTTTAGCTGAAGTTTTAGGCCCCTGACGTTAGGTTTTGTAGACGGTACATACAGTACATATAGGCTACAGGCTAGGCGAGGATTCATTGGGGAAGCAGCAGATGCGTAGTCTATCAACCACTCACTGGTGTGAGCCGTAGCCTAGTATAGGCCTAGATTTCCCGATAGAGTAGCCGATTGGTTCGAGTCTGTTAGATTTGAATGATCTTCGTGACACATGTGGGTCACCCTTACACCACCAACTTAATATCACCCTGGCCTATTCCGTGCTGAGTCTGACCTATTCCTGGTGAAATGTTGCCACTAGTATGGCCTGCTACATGCTCAGCTCCCACACACGGAAGGCAAGGTGGGGGAAGGCTATGCTGACGGCCCCAGCAGCATCCACTGACTATAGCCTACCCATGGGGGTTAGTAAATAATTAAAATAAATATAGCATTGATTTGAATAGGTGCAACATGTGCATTTAAAGATGTTTTTAGGTCCCCAAAGAAAATAGAACAAAATAGTAAACAATGCCTGTGTGTGTTGACTCAGCAGGTATACTATATTTGTTGATATACAGGAACATTTGATAGCCTGAGACCCTTATTGCATTATATTACATTATATTTAGAATAGTCACCTCTGCCAGAATTTAGTACATTTCCACCAGAAATTGGTGCAGAAAAGGCAGAAATTGGTGCATGTCCTGGTGGAGAACCCCCAGATCTCCCACTTAATATATCCCCTCACCAATGTTTAAACAACACTTAGGCCTATGCCAATGCAAATACAAACATAGACATATATGAATGGAGTATATTGATACATAGGCCTAGAGTGACATTTTGGAAGTCTTAGGTCTACAGTTCACATTCTCATTAGGGACTGACACCCCTAATGGTCTAGACTTGAATCGGCCCTGGAATACTGTATTCAATTTTGCTTGAAAAAGTATATACACAGATGTTTCTACTTTGCTTTTGAACGTTTTAACATAATACTTTGTAATAATAGGCCTACAATCGTGAAATGACTGGACATAGAATAAAATATATTTACCCCGAAATAATCCTTACAGGACATTTAGCTCTTCTACTGAGTTGTATACAGAGAAAAGCAGTTGGCAAGGGTGATGCACTACACATATACATTAAGTCTGCCACACACCTTAGACTATTCAATGAAATATGTGTATGACAACATTCGCTCCTCCGTTCAGTAGGGCAGTAGGGGAGCGTAATTAGGGAGATGATGGAGGAGGCGCGAGCCGGGAGCTGTAAATGGGACCCGACACCTAAATCATCCCCAAAGTGCTCCGCCGTCTGAGTTGACCCATATTGAGTAGCAAGACATAACCTTTGCGTTGCTTGTGGCCCTGTGTTGTTGATGTGTTGCTCCGCTTTGTACAGGTAGAGCTATAATAAGAGTGTCAGACAAAGAAGCACGTCAACACCTGATACTGCCAAGGCGGTGTGACTTTACAGCCTGATTTGATGAGCAGGTGGATGGGTGGGCGGAGAGCTCCTTCTTTTGTCCCCTGTCTGCTGTAGAATGGAAATAACCTTTCAGTGGTTCCGTGCATGGAAAGCAAATCACCCAGAGCGCTCTGTGCGAATAGTTCATTTTTATTTTCATGATGTGGTCACACACGGTCTTAGTTGGCCAGATTTGCATTAAGAAAGAGAGTCCACTCCTGTGCTTTGAATAGTTTGTCCCGATTTCTGTCAGACTAAAACAGAAGCGCATCTTTGATTCTTGGTGAGGTGCGTACAGTACAGCTGCCAGTGTGCTCCAACTGCCGCCTGGCTTGTCTCGGAGTCACACGTGTGTCTCTTCTGTTTTCAGGTGAATGTTGATGACACCATTGAAATGTTACCAAAATCCAGAAGAGCTCTCACTATTCAGGAGATTGCAGCGTTAGCGCGGTCCTCATTACATGGTGAGCATGCATCTGTTAGCTCTCGCTCGCTCGCTCTCTCTCTCTCTCTCTCTCTCTCTCTCTCTCTCTCTCTCTCTCTCTCTCGCTCTCTCTCTCTCTCTCTC
>JAODUG010005166.1:0-10155 GCA_027564795.1 Aphredoderus sayanus
AGGCACATAAAACAACACAAATGCATAAAGAAATAATTAAAAAATAAATAAATACACTCAGCAATGACAATTGAAAACACACAAATCATGGCGCCGCCATGTGGCCAAATGTGAGATTTTTGAGTACATTACGAGGGTTAAGGATAAGGTCTAGAATGGACGGCAGGGTTTATACTGTACCTAAGACTGTATATAACCCCCCCTTTATGTATTAGTTTGTTTTTTCGTGCCTTTTAACCCTCCTGTTGTCCTCAGGTTTCAAACACACCTTGTTGTGCCATCAGTGCACATCATATGTCTGTGTAAGTTGTAGAATTATAGTCTTCTATCTGGCACAATAAGGTAGTGCGTTGGGTTAACTATTTTTATCCATCAATCCATCCATCCTTAACCACTTATCAGGATAATGCGGTTGGGTCGAGGGGGCAGCAGCTCCAACAGCGGACGTTATCCAAAACTTCTTTTTCCTGAGCCACAGCTCTAACCGGAAGATCTCGAGGCGTTCCAAGGCCAGTGTGGAGATACATGTATTTTTATATTAAATTAAATGTGTTGTTTGTGATGTATTTTCTCTGCACCTTGAGTCTGTTTCATTGATTGACCGATTAGTTGAAACCAATTATATCAACTTCACTGTAATCTCACGATGGGAAACAGTCTTATTAAAATACTTCCATCCCACAAAATTCACCGGACTGCAGTCTTCCGGTGTGAACATGGCCGCACAATGCCTTATGGTTAGTTGCCAGAATATTGCGTGTGAGCTGCTGTGTAGTGCTGGTTGTAGCGTGACATGGAGTATCTGCAAAAGCCAACCTTCATTTTTTATAGGATGTGGGGTTAGTCCCGAAACCACCTAACCACGGTAGTTTTCAGCCACCTAGACTGGGTGCACGAAAATAAAGTATGAAAATAAAATCTTCACGAAGAAAGTCATTTTCTTTTAATTGATCTGTTAGTTTTTGAAGGACGTGTGGCAAAGGGAAATCATTTGAGTAAAAGTAACTGAAACGGAAACTATTCACAGCGCTTATTTCCATTTTTTTTATTGTTACAGCATTATTCCAAAATGGATTAAATTCATTTTTCCTCAAAACTCTGCATATAATACCCCATAATGACAACTTGTATTAAATGTATTAAAATACAAAAACGAAGAAATCACTTGTACTGTACATAAATATTCACAGCCTTTGCGACCAGCGAATTCTGATCATCATTTAGATGTTTCTACAGCTTCATTGGGAGTCCACCTGTTGATTCAGTTGATTGGACATGATTTGTAAAGACACACGCGCAGTGGCTTGGCATCAGGACAATTCTGTGAATGACCTCGAGTGGACCATCCAGAGCCTAGACTGGAATCCCATTGAACATCTCTGGAGGGATCAGAAAATGGCTGTGCACCGACGCTCCCCATCCAACCTGATGGAGCTTGAGAGGTTCTGTAAAGAGAATGGGCGAAACTGGCCAAAGATAGGTGTGCCAAGCGGCTTCATATTCAAAAAGACTTGAGGCTATTACTGCTGCCTAAGGTACCACAAAAAAGTATTGAGCAAAGACTGTGACTACTTAAAGTGATTTCTTCATTTTTGTATGTTTAATACATTTGCAAAAATCTCAAACAAACTTTTTTTATGTTGTCATTATGGGGTATTATGTGCAGAATGTTAAGTAAAAATTTTAATTAAATACATTTTGGAATAAGCCTGTGACAACAAAATGTGGAAAAAGTTAAGCGCTGTGAATACTTTCTGTATGCACTGTAAGATACGACGACATAATTATAGATAATAATAATAGACATACACAGTGTATAACTGTTGTGGCACCAATATTTTTTAGGAAAATGCATTATAAATCTACTTCTTTCCTTCCTTCGTTGCAGTAGACAATAGCTGTTACTGTGTAGTAGCATATTGTGTCAACCGGTCATGTACCTTTGCTGACCTGTCAACAGAGGGCATTATTCACACGCACCACCGTTTATTTTAATAGGCAGGCTACATTTTTCTTTAATAATATCGACAGTCATCAGGGCATATTTACATGAAACAAGAAGGCTATAACTCCTTCGAACTATATTCGGATACTGGCAGCGTTTCATTTTAAAATCTAGGCTAGCATACGGCACTAGATTTTGTTCTTTGAGTACATCTAGGCTAGGCCTATCTCTCATGTGATGAAGTTGTAAAAAAAAGTGTTGAATCACATAATTAGCCTACAATAATAAAGTACGCTGTTATAAATATAATATTTTAAATAGCCTACACGTATTAAAATTAGGTGTCGTGTTGTTTATTCTCAAAAATAATTAATAGAATTGAATGAAAATGCAAAAACATTCATTAGAATGACGTTCTAATGAATGTACATTAAAATACATTAATATTACTAATGTTATGTTTTGTTACATAGAAGGGGATGTAGCTCAGTGGTAGAGCGCATGCTTTGCATGTATGAGGCCCCGGGTTCAATCCCCGGCATCTCCATATGTTTTTTTTCACATATTCCAAGTTATTCTCAGTGTTCAGTGTTTTAAAGCAGAAACATTTTTTTTTAAAATATAAAATGTGTCGCAAAAAAATTCCGACATTAGGTAACGATACGTAAATGTCCCGCGGAGCAAATGCTGCACAAGCTGCGCAGCAACAGGTAGTCTAGCTACTTTTTGGCCCATGAGAGCCTCCGTCAGAAGGGCTAGTCCCACACAGATCATCTGGCCCTGGATCTGTTTACTGGTCGCGTTCTCCTGAGTCCTGACTTGGCAGCTACTGTACGACCATAAACTATGACAGTCAGTCACACTGATTCATATTGGTATGCGGTCTTGGTTTGAACGTCGACTGATTGCATATTTGGTACGTTCTTATTTATTAGGGCCGTTCGTAAAACAGAGTTGTGATCTGGTGTGACCGCATATGCATTTATTAGTAAAGTGTTGTTTGTTTAAATAAGGCTACTTAGACGAAGTGTCTGAAGTTCAACATTACTCCACACCTTTTAGAACTATATACCAGTTTAGGTTTAACAATTTAAAAGTTGTTATGTACGTGGATGTGCTTTGTTATTTACTTATATTACTGGTTTCATATGTGTAGTGGGATCAGAATGACTAATATTCACGAACATGAGACATAAGGATACTGCTTGTTCGAGTGTCGTCCTTTCTTCTTCCACGTGCCATATTGTCTTTGCACATACTGCAGGTTTACTGCAGATTAATAACAACAATCCTGGCCAAAAATCTATGCTATTCTGATATTCAAAATCAGAAAGGTGCTGGCATAATACAGGTAACCCAGTGCATGCAATATGGCGGTATGCATTATATGCATGTTATAATCTATTCAAAAGGCGCTCCACAGACAAGAAAGAAGAAATGTCAGAGAGAGAAACAGTTAGGTGATTACAGATGCACTGAAAAACTGATGGATCATAGAGGGAGGTAAGTGTAACATACACAAACAAACAGCTAAACTGGCTTGGCAACTTATTTAATTTACCACCTTCATTTTCTTAACAATTAGTTAATTATTCCTTTATAGTTTATTTTTCCTTTGTGTTTTGTTTTACTCTTAGTATTCAAACATAATTTGTTTAAGGTACAAGCAGGGATAGGCCCAATTTGTCTCTGTATTATTGTGTGTCACTGTGCAAATACATGAGCATGTCTGTCTTTTCACTGTGCCTCCCTTGTGTGGCCAGCCCTAAGGAGGAAGGCCCCGTCTCTCTAGAGCGAGGCCTGCTCCACCTGTGGCAGGCAGGGAAGTCCACTGAGGAACTCTGCCCAGACAGAGTGCTGCTTCCACATCCAGTCTTGCAAACTGCCCTGGGCTCCTGCCATGTTCTTGTACTGACACAGGGTAATGTCCAGTATGTCCATTGGAGGGTCCAGACCACCTGTGTTACACTGTCTCTCATTAGCACTAATGTTAATTGTAACATTTGAGTTTTGCTAATTTACTTTTCTAGCATTACCCCTCCTGTCGTCCTGCGGGTCGAAATGACCCAATGCACTACCTCTTTGTGGCAGATAGAAGGCACCAATCCCAATTCTACAGTTTACACATACATGGTGTGCACTGTTGGCACAAGGTAGTGCGTTTGAAACCAGAGGACAACTCACGAAAAAAACGAACAAATACATAAAGAAATTATGAATAAAGAAATAAATACACAGCACTGACAATAAAGAGAATGACAAAATCATACAAAATCAGATGGCGCCATCTTCTGGCATTAAAAGATAGAGCGTATGAAACAGGAGGGCGACAGGAGGGTTAAACATAGATGGACAATTAGGTTTACACTCATTGCGTTGTTGTTGTTTAGGTGGTGTGGTGTACAGTTTTGGACAGATGCCATGGAGGTCGTCCCAGCCTGTGCCTACTGCATGCCCACAGGTGGAGAGGTCTCTGCTGGGACAGACGGTGGTTCGGGTAGCCGCAGGTGACCACCACTGTGGAGCCATTACACAGCTGGGGGCGGTCTACATGTGGGGAGACAATTCTGCTGGCCAGTGTGGGCTGACGGGAAGAAGAGGTGGGTTTCTAGTTGGTTTATACCGTTTAGATCAAGCCTGTTGAGCGTTGCTGTCCTCCTGCTCCTAGCAAGTTCATGTTCAAGAGAAAGCCAGTGCTGGAATTGCTAGAGTTTTAGTGTTACACTGGTGTCAGTACGGTTAACCCTTGGCAATTAGGGTAAGTAGCGTGACTGAGCTACTGTTCCACGAATAAGTTATTGGCTAGGTTTTCTCATGTTTCTGACCAGTGTGTTGGGTTGGATTTTCTCTTTGTCATACATTTAAGTGACATTCAAAAGCTAGTTCTCCTGCTATTACAGGAGAACTAGATCTGAGCTAGATGGGGCAGGGATTAAGGGCTGTATTGTTGAACCAGACTGAACTGGAATTGGGATTCTGGCTTGTACAGATGGAACTGGCTCAGCTTGACTTGGCTTGTCATTGTGTCTCTATCTGTGTCCCGGATTAGAGGAAAGCCCAGCCTTTGTCCCAGAGCCTGCAGCAGTCAGTATGGTGGACACTGAGGTGGTTCCACCAGCCACAGTAAGGGTTATGGAGTTGGCCTGTGGCAGGGAGCACACGCTTGCACTGTCTGCCCAGCATGAGCTCTGGGCCTGGGGAACGGGTTGCCAGCTTGGCTTGGTAACTAGCTGCTTTCCTGTGTGGAAACCTCAGAAGGTTAGTTGTGGTTATGTCAACTGCTATACTGGTAAAGGTCACATGTTGAGTAGGGAAGTATTAGGCCTAAGTACTAGATAATATTAAGTCTGTGTCAGCACCAAGGTTATAACTGAAAACAGATGAAATACTATATATAATAACATTATTAAAGGAACTGAAATTAAAGTAAAACTTCATGGTTTCAAAACTTGAACTAGAATAATTATAGACTCAATATAATGTTTCTACCATTTGAATATTTAAAAAAGAAAACTAGCTATTTAGTTAACTATAACACTACAATATTGTATGAATACTGACTAAAACTAAACAGAGAAAGCAGATACAGCAAAAACTATTTTTTTTTAACTTGGTTACCAGCACACATGCTTATAGCTCTCTCTCGCTCTCTCGCTCTCTCTCGTTCTCACCATCTCACTCTTTCTTTTATTTTTTAAATAGTACCAATGTATTCAATCTAACCTATTCAATGTTGTAATTATTGGTTTTCTTATCTTTCATTATCCCAGGTAGAGCACTTGGCAGGAAGACATGTGATTCAGGCAAGTCTGAAATAGACAAATAATGTTTGATGCACTTAATAATAATACTAATTTGATCTTATTTTATATAGGTGGTTTGTGGCAGCTACCACAGTTTAGCCTTGGTTCGTCATTTACCTCAGAACTACAATACCCAAAATACCTCTGAGCAGTGTGAACGGTGTCAGCCTGAAATCTCAAAAACAGAGCATGAGGAAGCTGTTGTGGTGGACCACACCCAGTACTGTCCCTTAGGGGTGGAGATAGCTGGCATTACACCAGCGAAGGTATGAGATGTGAAACTCCTAACGCCAGCTATCCAATAATAAGTAACATGCTGTTTAAAATAATGATGCTCTATGATTGTAAACTGCTTTATTCAGTAGTTCAGTTGTTTTGTCTGTATTTACACAAATAACGTTCAATAGTTTCTGTTTTAAATAAAGAATAGATATGATCAACTAACTTTAAAAGTACTAGCAGACAACTGTGTCATTTAACATAAATGTTGGAATGTGGATGAAATAGCATGCTTCACAAAACAAAAAACGTTTTGCTCTATAATAGCACGAATGACCAGTGTTAGTTCCAATGAGGTATGTACTTTATCACAGTGTAAACCTTTTTCCATTCTGTTCCCAGGGTTGTTCCAGGCAAAGTAGTCCACTTCGAAGGCTTACAACTAAGGGAACATCTGTGGCTGCACACGCTGGCTTGAGTGCCTGTCCAACCCCCGAAGGCTTGAAATTAGGACCTTCAACTGGCAACATCAGCAACACTACACAGTACTGTATAGTTATATAACTATTGAGTTATGCTGTTGTGTGTGTTTTGTTTTGTTTTTACAGATGAAGGTTTAATAATTAAAGTAAGGTTTTAACAATGTTTTAAATGAACCATTGTCCATTTATTTAGCCTGTCTGATTGTGTCCTTTCCTTTGTATCAACCAATGAGGGCCCAACCTGATCCTGACAAAGATGCTGATCCTCTTACCCAGACAGACATCAGTCCTAAAGCCTGCCCATTAGCAAGAAAT
This sequence comes from Aphredoderus sayanus, assembly GCA_027564795.1. Lineage (NCBI taxonomy): Eukaryota > Metazoa > Chordata > Actinopteri > Percopsiformes > Aphredoderidae > Aphredoderus > Aphredoderus sayanus. The sequence continues at coordinate 6,765 of JAODUG010005166.1, forward strand.
AGTAAGAAGACTACCTTTCCTGATGAGGTGGAAATTAGGGAGTTTCTCCAAAAGCTTTCCAGTAAGTCACTGAAAGAACAAGATGTCAGTCGAGGTGGAGATGCTGCAGAGACAGACTCATTATCCAGTCAGATGTCTGGTAAGTGAATTCACTTTACTTTCATCACTATGAAATGGCATGTCACTTTAATGATTGTAAAGCTACCGAATGCAGAATATTTGAATAGGCATCAATGGCGGTTGATGTCCTGCTTTAACAACTGTTGACAACCTGCTTTTTCAAGGTTTTAGTGTAATTCAGCCTGAACAATAAAGTTTGTTTTGAACTCATGTTAGGCAATGACCTTCACCTGTGTGGAAAACGTTGCTTATAGTATATGCCTATATATCCTTCTATTTAACCAAATATATTAGTCTTGGACACTGTATATCTTGGATCCATTTCTTCTTTCCAGAACTTTCCACAGAGTTTTCTGGCTCCAGCTATGAGGACGACTTAGCAGTCAACAGACACACCCACACCAGCCTGTGAGCCCACTTTGCTATAAATTCTGAACAGGCTCAGCCACAGTCATCCACACTTTTCTTTGGGTGGACACTTTGTCCTAAACTAAATTCTTAACATATTCACATGGTAGTGAAATGCCTATAATTACAGTAAAATGCCACCTGATCTTTTGGCCTTGTTTGACCCGTGATCTCTGGATATGTTTCTCTCAGAGACAGCTGTGACACCACGGTGTGTTCTTCTGTGCTGTGTGTGGATGAGGTGTGCGGGCATGTGGATTTGGCGGCCAAGAGGAACCCCAGGTCAGCCCACATCTCAGTGGAGAATTCAAGGTTGAAAACGAGACACACCCCTCCAACGCCTCCTTCCCACGGTAGAATCTCACCTACAAAACACTATCCTATCTAACATATCTCACAGATGCTGGCACTAACATGTCTAACAAATATCACAGATGCTGGTACTAACATGTCAAACACTTATAACAGATGCTGGTACTAACATGTCTAACATATATCACTGATGCTGGCACTAACATATCTAACATATCTCACGAAAGCTGGCAATCTATGTTTATTCAGCATTTTATGATCAATTTTGAATTTCCAGTTTATATATAATGGTACACATAATGGTACATTATGTATGGGAATACTTAGTTTTAAGTACGTGATCACTTCCAAACCAAACAATGTACAGCCTTTGTTCTAATGGTGAAAGCTAATAGCCTAGTTCTGCCTAAGGACTAACTGCTGACCTAAAATATGCTATATGGTAAATAATATTACCTTAGCTGATCATGACTGAAGCCTGAAGAAACCAGAGGGTTCATTATTTGAACTTGGAATATATTGGAGTATATTAGGTTATATAAAAAAAATAGATGTAAATATGTAAAATGTAAATATTTAACTGTGCAAACATGGCTTCTTGTATCCCATTTGTGATTGCTTTCATATGAGGAAATGACTACAACACAAAACAATTGACTGACTGTTGTTTTGGTACAGGCCAGCTAGTGCTGCCAACTGCAGAACCAAGTAGGATGTTGGCATCCTACTTAGAAGTGTTTTACAATGGCATGATGTCCTCAGCACCCCATTAATGTTCATACCACCTTTTAACAAATCGCATTAGTTTTTGCATGTTTCAGTAAACAAAACAAATATATGTTCTTCATTATTCTCAAAGTTTTAAGGTTTATTAACAGGTGGTCATGGAATCGGCTGAATCGCCGAGAGACTTGATTTGTAATATTAACAATGTGTACGCCTACTTATCTAAAAGTGTTTGTGCACAAATATTTATTTTACGTGCACAATCAAATCGATATTCTCTTATTCATATTCTCATCATAGGGGTGCCAACTTATAAAGGTCTTTTGGTCTTCTATTTTGATGGAAAATATTTGATGTGTTTCCTGTTTTGGTAAACACAGAATAAAGGCCTATTTTGCAGAATACCTTAATTTGCGCTTCAGCACTTTTGAAATGTCCAAACCACTGCCATATAATTGATGTTGTGTTACATTTAGCAGAAGGAAATTCACATGTACTTCTCAAAAACGACAGTTTGACTTTGTGATAACATGTTAGATCTCTTAATATCAAGTAAACAATGTCCAAGGTTATCATCATTATCGACATAAATGTGATCACAGTCCTGTATCGAGATCGTTTTATTGCTCAGCTCTAGATTATAGCAGTCTTACCATCAGTCTTTTCTCTCCAGGGTCTCCTGGTTCTAGAGGCTCCCCCATCAGCAAGCTGGCCCCTGGGGGCCAGGGGACCCATGCTCCTGGGGGATCTGAAGAGGAACTGCCCTGCCTGGACACAGAGGTCTGGAGCTGGGGCCGGGGGGCAGAGGGCCAACTGGGACATGGAGACCAGCTGGACAGGTAGAGAGACACTAAGGACAGACTGACAAGCAGACACACACACACACACAAACACACACACAGATCGACAGACAGGCAGCCAGACAGACACATAGACTGATACACATACACGTGCTTACACACAAATACACATACACACAAGCACACACTGACAGTTACTGTAGAGAGACAAACAGTCAGCCTGAATTTATGATAATAAATGCTAAGTGAAAGTGAAAAAATAAGAAATGTGTGTGTGTGTGTGTGTGTGTGTGTCCAGGCTCCAGCCTCTGTGTATTAAGAGTCTGACAGGAGGCCAGGTTGTCAAACTGACTGCAGGGTCACACCACTCACTGGCTTTGACTGTCCTGTGTCAGGTAACACACACACACACACACACACACACACACACACACATCTTTACATCTTTACATGTGCTCTGTCAGGTGACACACATACATGTGCTCTGTTAGGTAACACACATACATGTGCTCTGTCAGCATGCACACTGTGTGTTACATGTGTGTTGCAGGTGTATTCCTGGGGCAGTAACACATGTGGACAGCTTGCTCACCTCAGCACTCCTGTTACTATACCTCAGCAAGTCAAGGTACACACACACTAGTATTACTAGTATCACAATAATGGTCTTGACCACTATCTTGACCTGACCAATGCAAACTAAACACTGACCCATTGGAGAATACCCTGGTGCAGATGCAAATGTATAAACCATCTTCTTCCTGTCTCTGTGTGTCTCTTATTGGCTGCCGTAGCTGTCTGATGACATGCGTGTGTGGGATGTGTCAGCTGGTCAGAGCCACACCCTCCTATTGGCCGATGGAGACTGCATCCAGCCAATCATCTACTACTGTGGGCAGCAGCAGGAGTCACACCAAGTTCAGACCCCATCTCGGGGTCAGAGGTCACGGAGAAGGGCAGAAACCTACACAGTCAGGCCATTCTTGTTGCCTTTTTGTATGGAGGTAACAAACACCTGTGTGTGT
>JAODUG010005167.1:0-10155 GCA_027564795.1 Aphredoderus sayanus
CACAAATCATACACAATCAGATGGCGCCGCCGTGTGGCTAAATACTATATTACGAGTACATTACGAGGGTTAAACTATTATGAGATAAACCATTCTAAAATGTCTGCAGAATAAAACTATATTTTGTGTCAAAGTTGATCAAATACCAGTGTTAAAATAGCCAACACAGGTTGTACACAATGATGCTCATCAACTGGGTGTTACTGTAAGTGTCAATAAGTAAGCTACATAAGAGAGAGGTGCAGCAGTTGTACTATAATTTGTTCAGACATTCAGTTCCTTTTTGACAGTTTTGAGGGTTGAAAACTGTAGTTGCAGAAGACTTTGAGGAAATAAGCATTAATGGTTTAATGTAAACTGGGCAAATTGGTAACGCCGAAATGTAATACATTTTTGTTTTTTTAATATGATCCCAACAAGCTGTCGCAATGACTACATATGTGCATCAATGCTTGGAAAGGAAACCATGTCATTGACAGATGGTAAATCAAAACCCCAAATTTATTTAAAGAGAGAAATCCTACCATTCACTTTGACATTGATACTGTACGTCTACGTACTGCAGGCTACGTGGTGTGAGGAAAGGAGAGGTGTGGAGTTAGATTTGTGCCTCTGTCTATAAAGGTGGCACTGACCCATTTGGTACATGAGGAACAACACTATTCTGGAAGGAGATGGTGGAATGACTTCAAAACGTCACATTGGTGCCACTGCCTGTGTGGTTAAACCCTTCTTTTTTCCAAATGGTTGTACTATGAATGTATTTAAACAATTTATATTAATTTCAGGGCCCCCCTTTTAAAATGGGAATTGGGCCCAGGTCAGTCTAGGCATAAGTCTGGCTCTGTTATTAAATGATATTAAATATACAATATTGACCTAAAACCTATAAACACCATTATAAGTAATGCACATTCTAGTAAAGCTAGAACATATCTTAAAATATGAAAACATTTATCAGTTTTTATTTCAGTTTATTTATTTAAATATGTATTTGTGTGTTTGAACATTTCAATACCACAACCCTACAAAACATCCCACGACCCTGGGGAGTTCCTGACCCCCACATTGAAAACCACTGGTCTATAGGACTGATGGATTACCTTGACATCTGCCTCATTCACTCCTCAGCAGCGTTGCTACAACAACCATCCAGTGCTCCCTAAAAATGCCCCATGTCTTGCTGAGAGGCCAGTCTGGCCATTAGTGAAATGGTAACCATGCAAAACCAGATAACTTCTGGATGCTCTCTATTTTGTGTCCGGGGCAAATGGGAAGAAAGAACACTTTAGGACTGTGAGGGATGATGTCAAGAAGGGCTTCAGCTGAGGTGATAGAAAAGGTCTTAACATCCAGAATAATCAGCACACACAAAAAAACAAATCCCTTGACTAAGAAGACTGGTGTTATAAAAGGGCAGCTGGTCAAATAGCCCGGCTACGAGCAACAGCCATTGACATGAACATTTTCTGGAAGGGAGGTTCTCGAAATGGATCCATTTTTGTAAACATTAACTCTATAGGTAACATTGTGTGATATTATCACAGATGGGCAACTGTCTTCTGATGTATCGGATTCATTTATCTAATTCATTAAGTATGTACATTATTTGCATTTAATAACTCAATATGAATGTTTAACCATTTCACTGAGTTGTACTTCCCTCATTGTAAAGTGTCTATATATATATATATATAAAATTAAAATAACAATATTTATTAGAGTTTGTTTTAGCATATAGTATCTATATAATATAATTAACTTTATTCTGCAGTAAACGGTGTGCACAGTAATTATCCGTAGGGTAAAGAAATAAGTATAGCTGATTGGAATCAGTGTTTATTTGTAGAGGTTATTGGTAATTCAGTTGAAAATAGAAAAAGGAATCATTTTAGAAGGCATTTGTGTCAATTCTAAAATGTTTACGAATTCTGAGCACGTTAACAGGTTAATGAATGATTCACTGCACAATCACTGCATTTACTTTGCCTGCTTAAATGGTTTGAAATTAAAGCTCCATAAATAAAACATTAATAATAAAAAGGGTAAGAAATTGATGGTAATGCAATTTTAATTTCAAGGCATTTGGATAGTCCATTATTTATGATAACCTGTCTACTGAACTTAGTCCATAAACAAAAGTGCATAACATAACTTCCTTATGCTTTTGGAAAAATAGTTGTGTTTTACTGTTCCATGCATTCACATTTTAGGAAGAAACCATACAAAAAAATATTATTTTACAAAAAGTGCCTTTATTAAACAGTTCTTGATGTTATGTTTCAGTGAAAGGTTCCAAACTAATCACATAGTAAGTTGGCACCATTGGCACCAGTTGAAAAGCATGACAGCATGTGCATATTTTGTTAGGATTATAAATGATATTCTTAATCCCATGCTTCGTACATCAACATACAGTAGGCTGTGCTTTATAACTATCATTAGTGTTTTTATGTGCCACGTCAGTCAGAGAACTGGGGTTTGAGCTACAAACAAGAAGTACAATGGAAACCCAGAAGCTACGAGAGCAAAGAGAGAGAGAGCAGACAGATATGGTGACATCACTGAGATTCAGACTGCAAAACATACATGGTATGCAGCATGGAATCCTCTGAATGACTTCATAACAAATGTTTTCAACAGCGCATCTATAATTAAGTGTATTATATAGTAGCTCAGAAGGGATTCAGTAGTTCCTCCTGTAGTAGTATTTGTTTAGTCAAAATAGTCCATGATTAGAGCATGTCATATAATGGCAGTCCTATAGCCCTTAGGTCAACTTTTCCATGCTAAATAATGTTCAAGTGCCTGTTGGTAAAAGAATATATTGTCATGTGAAATGTAACATGAATACTAACAGAAAAAGGTAGACCAGTTACAGTATGAAACTGAGGTTTCAAATTCGTAATAAAATGGGCGGTCTGTTATTTTTAAGCCATTTTAAAGTCCTGTTACTGCTAATCTTACCTGAGCCAAGGTATCACACTACAGACATTGTTAAATTATATTTGAGACAAAAACATATACTGTAAATACTACATTGGACTCTGTATTTAAAGGATCACTTGGGTTTCCACATTTCACGAATGCCAACTTACTTCTTATGGGTGTTTATTACAGCTCTTTCCCTGTGTTTGCTTAATCATGCAGGCAGAGGACTTTGGTTATATTGTTCTATGTGCAGGCAATGGGGGGATGTAGCTGTGCAGGAGGTCCCAAACAGCCTTTGTTTCCTCCAGTGATTGACAGTAGGCATAATCCCCAAGAAGCCAAGAGGAATATCATCAAGATACACTTAATGGCACTATTTTTCTCCTTCAGGCCTTTCTACCTCATGTGTGGTATATATCTGAAATTACACTCCACGTATGAGAAGGCTTAGCAGTGATTCTTATGCTTGTGTTAGCTTGCACTTAATACGTACATGTATTTATGCGAGCATGTTTAACAGTATCACTTTGTTATTAAAGCTTTCACCGTAGACAGAATGACGAGTTGGCCCTACAAAGGCTTACATCAGACGCCCAGCTCCTTTGACTGTAAAAAAGTGTAAAGAATGCAATAATTATATATTCATAACATATACAGAAATACTACAAATACATGTCAGGTATGTCCTCATGGCCAGGACATCCAAATGAGCGTACTGATATAGACTCAAGCTAAAAAAAGGTTTAGGATTGCAATTGAATGTTAGGACCCTTGGAATTATTTGAGACTCTTGGTATAAGCATGCTTAAGGTGAGTCTGATTAAAAGTTAGGATGTATAACATTTATTTTTCAAGAGCTATTATGTGTATACTGTATGCATGCCTACAACATATTCTTCAAAATTGTCTTTTTGTTGATACTGTAGATTTATAACATCATTCTGTCCACAGCTGATTTAGGCTGAGGAATGCATGCTGGAACAGTTAGAAGACATTAACAAATGTGGTGGTCAGGCTAAAATAAGTTAAACTGGCAAACGTTTTGATGATAGACTAACTACTGGATTAATGTATCTCAAAGAAAATTGCCCCCTTGAAACAATGGGTGTACTTGTCGGAGTGTCAGCATTGATAGCACACAGACATAAACTATTGCTAAAAACAGTCACTATCAACACAGTACACCCAGATAATTACAAACTTTTGTAAAAATGAATTGTCTTAACATAATATAGTAAGCCCACTTTGTGTTTTAGACTTACACCAACACAAAGTAATTAAGGAATTAAGCTTACTTACTGTATATGCGATAATTCGTTTCTGGGTTTTGTGTATTTTTTTATAACATATCAATGGTTCTTTTATGATTTAGGCTATTGTATGCATTGCACGACCCAGAAGCACAACAGTATCTTTATATCATGCTTCCCTTTATCATAATGCACAACAATATAAGACTAATGTACAATAAGACAAGAGCTTTGGTTTAGGTAGGATTTTAGACCTATACATTTAGAATAATTTGTTAGAAATGTCATTGATATCCGTCATTTCTAAGTGAAATTCTCTGAGAAAATCTGCTCTGTTGATAGCCCCTGCAAACCTGACACGCCAGATGGTTACACACACAAACATATATAGAGTTATATGCACACAACCATCTGGGGAGTCATCCATTGTTGTTGAAACTGTTTTAAAAGGGCAGGCGCTATCAAAAAATACTTGGCAGGGGATTGGATGGATCTGTTAACCATCGGAGCCAGTTCAACTCTTGCTGAAGCCAGTTGGAAGAAGAGTGAAAACATATTTTCCATTGAGAAAAGGCTTTAGTGCGGTTATTTGCTGTTCTAATACATTCTAATAAAACTGATGTTATTCACTAGGTTAACCTCTTTAGGAACCACCAATGTTGTTTATGAGACTCACGCATTCACTTCCTATCCAAATAAACCACGCCCATAGCTCTTGCTTCTACTCAAAAGCCTCTGACCAATTGTGTCATTGGTAAATCGAATCTAACTTAATTGGCAATTACATGAAACTGTACACACAGGGTGCAAACAACAGGTTTGTCAATGGGCTTTGCAATGGCAGACAAACTCTAGAGGGAGGCAGTTGTTGATTTACAAAATATGTAAATATTCATATTTATTTATTCTGTGAAGTAGTCAGCAAGAGTGAACAACTAGTCAGGAAGTGCGGCCTGGGCAGGTGTTTAATTGTGACGCCATCTTTAGGTTAGATCTGATCATATCTGCTTTTTATATAAATCATATAAAGAAACCAACGGATTTGTCAGTTTTGTGGTTCACAGTAAGGTCATTGGAATGACAGGGCCTGATACCAGGAAATTAGTATAATAATGATGACAGCAAGACTTAGTAATTTACGCTGGCAACATCAACCCAAGATTGGACTAGTAAACTCAAAGCTCTCTACTGTGTTCTTTCCAACAAGTTTCAACAAGTGACAAGACATGGATTCTACATAGAAGAAAAGACTGTTGTGCTAAATGTCATGCTTTGGAAGCCTTGGCAAAACTCACTAGCAGTTGTTTACACTTTATACATGCATTATGCTTATTTGTTCATTATGCATTTCCTGCACAACACCGCAAACCAGTTTCAAAGTCAGCTGTCTGCTGGCGGGATAACAATAGGGACATCAGGCCCTGAGCTTGGTAACCATTACAATTCCTTGATTTAACCTCTCAATGTTCTGACATGTCTGGCAGAAGAAAAAAGGGGAAAAACATTTGAAGGAATGCAATTTTACTCTGCATATCTTTCAGGTAATTTAGCAGCCAATAGATTCACAAAGTAAAGACCATGCCCCTATTGCCCAACATGGAGGAATTAGGTCGACCTTTATTTCACATGAGACAATGAATAAATGCAGTTAGCAACATCAACAACTTTGCTTAATGGTAACCAGTCATGCTGGAGAAAGCTTGGTCAGCTATTTGAACTCGATCAAAACAAAAACACCTCTCCCTTCAGTGCCATAAGGTGCTCCCTCAGATGCTCTGCCCCGCCTCATGTGAAACGCATTACCAAGGCTATTGTTGTGTAGTGCGGTCTGCAACACTTTCTTTTGGCTCCTATTTACAGTACATAGCAAGGGCTGTGTTGAAACACCAAATTATTTTTTCAGCGCACACGCACAGTAGGGGCAGCTAATGGAGTAGATATGCTGAATTTGCCTAAAAGTGTATTATCGTACAGTTGCCAACTATGCCTTTACGTTCAATAACTCATACAGTAGCACTTCTGAAGTTCTCCTTAACATAATGATCTAGTCTAAGTTGACTGCTGGCCAGTTGTAGCTACATAGCAAATGCAGGTTGTGAGAATGTGTGCGCAAATAGGACAGTGTTGCTGAATTGGTGAATCACTGCACCTGGCGATTCTGATAGCAACAAACTCATGTGGGACCTCAGTTTAAGACAAATAAATACAAAAAATGTTTTACATCTCTCTGTGGTGTGCATTCTCCTTTCCCATGGATGCCTCATGTTGCTTGTTGTTGCTGTCCCCTCTCTATCATTGTTTAGACAGCTTGAGGCCTCTTCAAGAAAGGAAAGTTGGTATTTATGTTGAGACTTGATGACTGGCCATAAGCAGGAGGAGTTCTTGTCTGTACTCAGGCGACCCGGGCATTGATATAAGTTACACTCAGATGCTCTTCATGAAAAAGATGACAGGTTCAGACATTGATCCCTGCATTTAGCAGGTGAAGCCTCTGCCTTTGCCTTATGCTCGGTAGCAGGCTATGTCACCATTGCTCCACTAACACATATTTTCCACAGAGATACACACTGGGTGGCTTCTTTTTCCAATCTAAAATGACAAGAAATTCCATCTCCGTTCCATTGGGTCAATTCCAGTGGTGGTTAGTCGCAGGAGCTCTTTCCTGATTGGATAGGAGGACAGTTCAGCATGAGGTCAGAGGTGTTCACCGATGTCATCCTCCCAGAAAAACACAGCTGGTTCAGTGATGGCCAGTGATGTCACATAGAGGCATGTTAATTTAATAACTGTTGCTGCAAAGGCTGATTGACATGGAATTAATAAGTCCACTAATAAGTGCATATCCAAGGGGGAATACAAACACAGGCACAATTTAAAGACACAGTGTAAGATTGCATTTAATTGACATCCACAGAGATGATCAGTTGCTACATCAGAAGTGTTGAACAGTCAGAAGATACAGATAAGGTATTAAAGGTATAGTAAGTGATTGTAAGATAATACACATTTTGTAAAATTCACCAAATATCTACTCCCGGTCCGCTAGCTTGCCATTTTCTTCGAGTGATGAAAACTAATTTGGTACTTCTACACAGGGCTGGCTCCGTAAATGAACACAAACAAAGTTGCGCAGATCACACAAAACAACAATATCCTAATCCTAGTCTTTGCAATGTGTTTCCAATGTGTGGGTTGGGATTTTGAGGGAAAACCCTTTGCATTGAAGGGAGAGGTGTTTTTGTTTTGATCCAACAAGCTTTATTCAGAATTACCTACTATACATTTAACAAGGACAAATTAAAACAATTAATTGTCTATTGTACATATGCTAGTCATTAGTGTATATCCCTGTATATCCTAATATTATTTAGTGAATAAACAATCCAAATCTCTGGATCAGATTAACATTGCTTTATTGAGAAAACAATTGGTCGTGCCTCGTCAGGAAATTTATTGCGTTCATTTGGAATGCAATTCCTTGATGAGCAAACACCCACTGCCAAGTAATAAATAATTATTTGTGTGATATGTCAGCTGTGTCTGCAAAGCTTAAAAGAGATGGTGCGTCAAGATTGCATTATCTTCTTTTCCCTGAGGGACAAAGCTATACTGTCATTACTAGTAGCCGTTAATACAACTACACCTTTGAAACTGAACGTGGCACAGTGCCATCTGATGATGTTTGCGCACAAGAGCATTAATCTCAAAATACAATTTAGATCTGAAAAGATTCTCCCAATATTATGTCATAATAGAAAAATTTGAATTAGGTAATTTAGCAGCCACCTTTATCCAAATCGACTTAGAGTGAGTATAGCATAATATAGCATGTGCTTAGTATTTAGTATTGGTTAGAGGATGGCATGTACTGTAGGCCAGTCATGTTGTGATTTGAATCCATGTCTTTGGGTTGGAAATTGATCACCCTATAGCCACTAGACACATTGCAATTTCCCTTAGGAATCTAGTTGTAAAATGTATATTTATGTTAAATTTACAGTACATGTTTATAGCCAAAACATGCTTTGTGAATGTGCATTTGAAGTACATAAGGAAATAATATGGAGATGGAGTGAATAATAGATTATATATGCTATAATTCCAATCAGATTTGATTTGTTTGATGCTTTCTGGCTGCTTTCCGAGTTGCCATTCATTCCACACATGGTATTTCCCTATCTAATAGTGAAACCACACATCAAATAACTCCCAATTAACTAATGACCTCATCCACTGCCTATAGAATTACAGCATTGGCAGGCTGATGAGCCATGCTCACTGTCTGAATAACAAACTAATGTTGCCCTTTAAACTTAAGACACATACATTTAATGGAACTTGTGCTACATTGCTGTCAGTTAAACCCATGTGCTGTAACATAAACATTGTAGCAAACTGTTTAAGTTATGTAAAAAAAAACTAAAGCTAAATAATCAATTAAGATGCTGAAGATAATACTAAAATGTCTGTATTAAAACTTAAAAGAAATGTACATACGTATACTGTTTAAGTAGGGGAAGATTAGGATGGGTCTACAGTACCACTGATCTGACAAAGTTAATCCTCTTAGTTCCAACCCACTGTTAAACACTGACAATGAGGCCCCATAATGTGGCTATCGGGAGCAATCTCCAGGCTGCAGGAAAGCTAAACAGCAATGTGTGTTGGGTAAGGCCCACACAACGCAGAATACATCTTAAAAGGGAGCAATATTTTCTAAATTGCCCCGGCTGGTGAGCAGTGATAAAGCGGCTTGTCACATTTTTCTCCGTGGCGACTAGGATCCCTTTCAGAAGAGCTCTCAAACCCTCAAATGTGACACACAACCCCCCTTTAGGCTTTGTTCGCATTCAAATGTGATAAATACTAAAAGGTGTCTTTCTCCCTCAGCTGGGCGGGAAACCGATTAGGAGAAGTGACATATGGTTGTTGGAGATGTGACTAGCTCTGACCTCGTCAGTGTGGAAGAAAGCTTATGAAGCAATTAAGATGGTTTCTGCTTGGCCTTTCCCAGTGTTCCCAGTGTCAGCTAACCACCCATGGTTGCTGTAAAACAGGATTACCCATGTGGCATTCGATCGCCGTGTGTTTATTATTTTTCAAAAGAATTTGGTTCTTTTTATACAAAGTAAGATAGGACATGTTGGTGGAGTTAAAGGTAACATTAGCGATTTTAATCCAGTACACTTTCTGTCAAATTCAGATATTATCTCCTCATAGTCCGCTAGCTGTGCGTTCTGTGTGCGCTGAAAAGGAATCTGGTGTTCATACAGCCCTGGTGGTGAAAAAGGGCAAACAAACAAAGTAGTGCAGGATGCACCACATAACATTATTCAAGCCTTCCTTGGCAATGCACGCCATAGTGTTGGGCGGAGCTTTTAAGCACTGAAGGAATGGGTGAATTTTTTCGGATGTTGAATTCGAATATCAACAATCTTTCTCCGGCATTGCATACTTCACCTAGAACTTGTAATTTATTCCCCAAGCAGCTCTCCAATCAAGGGAATTATTTTGTATTCATGTACTCATTATACAGTATACTGTTAAATGCTTATTAAGTGTGAATGCTATCTATTGTAATATGCTACATTATACACACTGTATAGTAGGTAGTGCTGGTTGGCTGTCTTTCTGCATACACTACATTGTATCATATTATGCACTAACTCCATTTACAGGTTTAATTAACAGTAACCGCTAATTACAGAGGTAGCAGGTAACTCTGTTAGCTGTTGCCCTTTTAAACAAGAATATAGACTAGCCTAACAGCTCTGACCTTGGCACAGTGGAAAGGGAGTTTCTGCAGCATTAGCGACTCCTAGTGTATGACAACAGTACTGTACAGTCCAGCTGTATCTTTTTCCCCTTTTCAGCTCAAGTATATTGCTATATAACACTTAACCCTCGTAATGTACTCGTAATATAGTATTTAGCCACACGGCGGCGCCATCTGATTGTCTATGATTTGTGTGTT
>JAODUG010005168.1:0-10155 GCA_027564795.1 Aphredoderus sayanus
TTAAGCTCTTGTCACCAAGCTGGTCTGAGTTAACGCCTCCCACACATCATTAGTAGGTCCCACTGCTCTCCTTGAAGTTGGCTAACTGGTGCATCAGTCGGAGTGAAGTCATGCGTATGTTTTTTAGTTTTACAGCACTCGTGATGCATAAGACCACCTGCTGCTTGACCTCTGAACTCTACGTTACCCACAGGATCCCTTACTTTGAGACCAGTGCGGCCACCGGCGCGGATGTGGAGAAGGCGGTGACCACGCTGCTGCACCTGGTCATGCAACGCATGGAGCGAAGCGCGGAGGGCGGGCACAGCCTGGAGGCCAACGGTAGTCCCGTCGCCAGCCAGCAGGTGGCAGAGGAGTCTCCCGTACGTAGCAGGTGCCCCTGCTGATCTAATTGGTGCGCTGGTTACTTGCTACGCATTGTACTCAACATAACTTACGTTTTTTATTAAATGTATATCCATGAAGCTCGGGCTATAGGTTTGCATTGCACATGTACGTGCAAACAAACATGCCGTTTCAGTCGTTGTTTCAGTGTTCAACATATGAGCAGATGTGAACATGCTCACAGACGCGACTATAGGTTTGAAGCTTGTTTTCCTTAACTTAGGCTACTTGTCGTCTTACCTTGCTGAGCAAGTGCTCCCAGTTAAGCGAAGACTTTTGAAACGCAATGACAAAAATAACCAGGATATACAGGTGTGCATGTTTGAGAGAGCCCTTCTGTTAGCCCAGGGTAATTAAAAGAAAGTCTTAACCCTTGTGATGTCCTTCGGGTCAAACTGACCCAAATCACTAGCTCTTTGATGCAGATAGAGGGCACTAAACCTAATTCTACATCTTACACAGAAATATGATGTGCACTGCTTGCACAACAAGTGCAAATAATAAATAAATACACACAGCAATGCAAATTTAAAAAAACACACAAAATCATACACAATCAGATGGCGCTGCCTGGTGGTTCAAGACTAGATTTTAACGGCATCACGAGGGTTAAAGGCTACTTACAACCAGGCTTTGTTGAGAAGTGGTAGCGATGAGTGTCATATCAAATATAAATATTTGATATGAATTATGTATTGTTTAATTGACGTGTCTATTTTAGAGAAATAATTTGTGTTGTTTGTAAATAGCTAGATGAGTGATCTCATTGTAAACGGTATGCCTGCTATAATATGGCAGCACGTGATTGTGATAATGGAGTCAGTTTTTAAAATACTGTGCTGTTTAACACAATGAGGCACGGATGGAATAAATGAGCAGCCACATATGTATATTTAGTGTGGAGTATAATAAAACTATTTAATCCATGGTTATGTTTCATTGAATAATGTCAGAAGAACACATTATTTATGACTTGGGACTTTAAGACATCAGCAACCAAACAGTATAATGAACAACCGCAAATCTGAGAAACTAGATTTGTAGATTGACAAAGCTGCGGTTTGAATAAAGTCATTGTCAAATTGAATAATGTTATTTAACTTTATTTGTATAGCACTTAAATAAATGTAATAAATGCTTCACACAGAATGAAATTTCATCCATCAAACCTCAACCGCTTTCACCAGAATGAAATTAACTGACACAATTTAAACTAAAAATGCAAGTTGTAAAGGCCAAATTAAAAAATACAGATTCTTTACAGATGGAAAACATGTAAAACAAAGTGGGTTTTGTTGAAGGAAAAAGAAGATTATTCCTGTAAAGCAGAACTTCCAAAAGTACACACCAACTCTGACTCAGGTATCATAGAACAATGTGTGTGACCTCCACCAAAGCTTCAACACATGCAACAGCTCATGAGTGAATTATGTTCTATGCTAGTATCACTGTTTACAGTTAAGTCAGACAACAATCCCATCCGGAGTTAACTTTAACATGATAATTTAGTGTTCATTGAGAAGCTAAAATAAAAATGATAAAGAGTTTTTGTACCATGTGGAATATTCCTGCACATCCCACCAAAAGGTCGTAGCTAGTCGTCAATGGACAAATGTGTCATGTCATGTTCAGCATTTTGAACTTGGTTAAAAACATTTGTATAGATAACCCTCCCAATTGTAGGACCATTTTACTGAACTGCGTATTCAAATAACTTAACGTTTTATCACTTTTGCATGTGAATCTGCATATTTATCTGCATAGCCTGCTGTAACTAAACGTAGATGAGATAATGTATGATTACTGTTTTATGAAGCTGGTTTCTATAACACAGTTTTACTTTAAAGTAAATCTACACACATAAGAATGTAATCCATTGAAGACAGCATTTTTTTAAATCTATAGTCTAAATTGTTCACGGTCAGTGAACTGAGCTTAGGTTATAATACTGTCAAACAACAATGCATCAACACTAAATGGAGTCTGGTGTCTGCATTGTCAGTCTGTGAAGCTAAAAAGATGCATGTACTCATGTAGTACAAGACAATATTATCTTATGTTCTTCTATCTGTTTTCCAGTAATACCAATTAGCTCAGCTGAAACCTATAATCACAAGTATAGGCTATACTATTGCCTTATACAAATGGTCCAGTGCAACAACGATACTAGAGCAAGTGACTGCAATTCTACAGTGGTCAGAGCATGAATTTGTATCTATTTTATAAAATCTTTTATTTAACCAGAAATATGTGGTTAATCTCCACGCTGGCCTGAGAACACCTTGGGATCCCCCAGTCAGAGCTGGTAAATGCGGGAAAGGGAAGTTTGGGGTCCCCTGCTGCAGCTGCTGCCCCCACGACCCGACCTTGGATAAGCGGTTGAGGATGGATGGATGGATGAATGGATGCATGGATGGATGGATGGATGGATGGATGGGTGGGGCTAATCCAGCTGTCGAGCAACCTGACACTTGTTTTTCCAGTCCAGAAATGTAGTGCTAATTAGAAAGTAGCTGTAGGGATGCTATTCAGCATCATAACCCTGTGGGCTGAGCTCTTTTGTTCTTTGTCTTTCTTGAAATTATTGTCTGTCCTTTCTTAATACCATTACACAATTATTGTAAAAACTGCAGTAAATGGCCAAATTTGGAATAATAAAACATTTCATGTTGCTGTTTAGGACTATACGGTTTGTGAGCTAAAAACATTTAACCTATACCGTGTATTTATACAGTATACTATATACCTGTATACCTAGAAATTAAGGGTATGGCCTAAAAAACACAAATATGACTGTCTCTCAGGCTTTTTAAGATATTGTTTATTTCTTCTATCAAGACATTATTAAAAGCTCAGCATCACATTCAATGTGCTTATATTTGGTGCTTTAAAAATGTCACAAAATCTGTAGCCTCTCAGTATGTTTGTTTTTATGCAGTGTGTGTGTGCGCGTGTGTGTGTGTGTGTCTATATATGTATGTGGACCATGAAGAATTTATTTTGGTCTGAGATGCTTAGTCTGACATATATAGATAGAAAGTCATATAAACAATTTAACACTCCCGCAGTCCTGTGGGTCAAAATGACCCGGTGTACTTGCCACTAGCGGGCGCCAACCACAATACGGAAAAATGACATTCTACAGTTGGATCTCTCTGCTGGTAGTCTGCTGAACACCTTAGGACAGCGGGAGGGTTAAGGATGTTGTAATGTCCTGTTGTTGCCTTATTGTTTCCACACTGAGGGCTGTGGTCAGTTCCAACTTGAGTCTTGTTATGCGGTGGAAGAGTGGGATACATTTCTAATACTTGATTTTTTTGTGCTTTTGTTAATTTGTCAACCTATCCTTGTGGAATATTTTTTGTTAACTTCTCAGTTTAAGTTAATTATTATTTAACCTTTACATTATTTAGTGAACATAGTCTGTAGTAAGAGCTGAATTCTTTCTTAATTTATCCAATTTCCACCATCATGGAAAAAGTGGGCCTGTCTTGTGTCTGAAACTCCCAGCCTGAAAAGTGGCCCCACTGGCCCTGAGTTCCAACATACTTTGAATAAAACATAAGCTTTGTCATTGAGTTCAAGGCATGTGTAAAGGGACCACAAGTTTCAGTTGTGTGTTTGTAAGGTAATTTGGTTGTAAAACATTTGTATAGTTGGTATAGATAGCCTCCAGTCAATGGCACCTCGCTGAGTTGCAAATAAACAAATTCAATATCTTTACACCCCTGATAGTCTGGACATCTGCATTCAAAATGTACTCATTTATTGACTGAATGATGTGCTGATAAGATTAACCTGAAAGAAGGCTTTTGCTCTAGTAATAGCAACAGGGCAAAGTGATGTTCAAGGCAAGATCTGCACTGCTGCTCCACATACTGTATAGGCCACGAGCAGCCAATGAAATAATGGCAGGCGGATCTAACGGTTGGCTCTGTAGATTAGACATGTGATGGGGCCAATAAAAGGCTTCACCTCAGCATCACCTTGTCATTAATCATTATCATCACGGTGTTCGTGTGAATCGTGCCAGAGGGATTGGAACAGCTACAATGAACAGAATTGTTGTTCTTCTCGCGATGGCTGGTGAGTTGTTGACTCTCTTTGGGGTGGTCCATTAAATACTACTGTAAATACATTTCTAATTATTTCCTGTGTCAAGCAATTAGTCAGAATGTCAGGTTCTCATTGAAGCTTTGGCCAATTTCTTATATTTCTTCATCAAGGGCTTGTTAAATGTGATACACAATAGATGTGTAGTAAAACTCTTAACAATATGTACCTTACCACAATATGGACCTAGATTGAGGTAATCAGGCAATACATTCACGGGTCTTTTGCCAGTTGAGTTCAATATTACTTTTTTACAGTTATACAGTTATCTGGTGCTCATACAGCAGCTCAACAGAACCGTTTTGTTTCCTGAGGTTGTTTTAACCCTCGTGATGTCCTCTGGGTCCAAATGACTTAAATCACTAGCTCTTTGTGGCAGATAGAGAGCACTAAACCTAATTATACATCTTGCACAGACATATGATGTGCACTGCTTAATGAGGTTTAACACTGTGCACCTAACAGCTGGCCACCGTTACATATGCTCTTGTCACCTCACAATGTATTGTCTCCCTCTTCTAGTGTTGGAGGCAAGGCATTAGAATGTAACACATTACTGTAATCATATTACATTTGCCTGTAACGCAATAAGTTAACACATTCATTTCCTAAATTCAGTAATCACATTAGTTAGTACTGATCCAACAATGTAGTTACTTAAAAATTTAGACTTGTTCTCACCACAAAACATTTCTGTGAGGTGCTTTGGGCTGTAATGTAATGTGAAACTAATGACATTCAACAGGGGGTAAATAAGTGAAGATGTCCTAATGCGTCGTTTTTTCCCCTTTTTTTATTTTAAACAACCCCAACACTACTCTCAACGTATTAGGTGCCGCGTATGCATCATCCATTGAGAAAAGAATAGTTGGCGGTACGGTGTGTAAAAATGAGAGATTCTACCACGTCCAGGTGGAAGGAGCCACCGGCGGCATGGTCTGTGGGGGCGCTCTGCTTAACACGCGCTGGGTCCTAACAGCGGCCCACTGCGGGGGGCGGTAAGATAGAATGGGGTGTCACTCGCTGTACACCCTCTAGCTTTATGGCTGTACCGTTCAAGGCTATACGCTAAAATGATGCTGTTGATTTTTGTATGAAATAAATATAATGTAATATCTTGTTTCTTATTCCTTTTTTTATTTTTTATTATATTAATGTTTTAAAGATTTTGGGCTGTAATTCTTGCCTAAAAGGTGCAATAAAACGTATTGTTGTTGTTGCTATTTTTGTTAGTATTATTAAATATTAACTAGCATACATCATTAGGCCATATTGTTTCCACAAAATGCATTGCTTATGTTGTAAACAACGGCTTGCTGTTGATGGCAAAGTACTATACAGTGTATGGTTAAGAACTTTACTGGTTTACTAAATGGTTTACAATAGGCTGCTCATATTGCATTTGAGTAGCCTATTCGGCCCTACAGCTTCATCGTCTCAAAATAAATGTCCATGATTGATAAAGTGTTTCTTTTTGTTTCATATTTAATGTAGGCTATTGAAACTATCTCTTCGACAGGGTTGTAAAAGTGAAGATTGGCCAACATAACAATATGGGATTTTTCACTTCATTAAAAACTAAAGTCAAAGGATTTTTTCGAAGTTCTTCTGAAGCCCCAAAAGACCAGACCATCAGTATTAACCAGCAGTTTGTCTTTAAGGACGAGCAAGAGAATAAACACGACATCATGCTCATTAAACTAAATCTCGATGCTCATGCAAAAATACCATCTGCCATCCTTCCTGCCAAAGCTTCCTGTACCAAACCAGAGGAAGGGAAGGAAGTTCGCGTCGGAGGCTGGGGAGCCAAAAAGGCTGACCGCTTAAGTAAGGTCAACATAAAAGTGCTTCAAACTGTAGTCTATAGGCCTACGTTACATGTTGCTAAGTAAAACGTTCTCATCCCACAGCTAAGAAACCAGAGAAAAGTCCGAGGTGTGCTGCTACCGAAATCGCAGCGTGTGATGAAAATGATCACAAAGTTCAAGGCTATACCGCAGATGACACGAACAGCATGTGTGCGTTCAAACCTGGTGTGGAGGTGTGCCCGGTAAGATAGTTCTTAAATTGTGTGTTTGTTTTTAAAACGGTAACTTTTTACCGATCTCTTCCCCACTGTTCACCGCAGTCTTAAGTGCAGACAATGAAAATGTGTCTTTTGTATCAGTAGGTGGCAGTAATGCACCAATAACCTGTCCCCTGTCCTTATAGACCTACAGTATATCCCTTTTGTGATGTCCTCAGGGTCAAAATGACCCAAATCACTAGCTCTTAAGGCGCTAAACCTAATACTACAGCTTACACACACATATTATGTGCACTGCACAACAAGGTGTGAGTTTGAAACCCGAGGACAACATGAGGGTATAAATCATTAATAAAGAAATAAATACACACAGCAATACCAATAACAAGAACCATACAATCATACGCAATCAGATGGCGCTATGGGTCAAAATTACCCAGTGCACTAACTATTTAATGCCAGCAGAGGGTTCCAACCACAACAGGGACATATGACTTGCCGTGGTTGATGCCCTCTTCTGACGGACAAAGGTAAAGAGTTTTAAACCCAGGGACAACAGGAGGGTTAAATGTTCCCTGCTCTTCTTCTGTTTTTCAGGGCGATGCGGGCTCAGCCATGGAGATGGATGGGAAACTGCAGGGAGTCATCGTCAGCGAGCCAATTGATGTGTGTGCTAACATGATCCGTATCCTGGATATCTGCCACTACATGGAGTGGATCCAGACCACCATGCGTAAATGACATAAGGCATGTAAGAGAGGACCTCGATCTTCTCGCAAGCAGATAGATCCACAATATCCTTAAAGGAAATTATTGTCTGTCCTTTCTTCATACCATTACACGATTATTGTAAAAACTGCAGTAAATGGCAGAATTTGGAATAATAAAACCTTTCATGTTGCTGTTTATGACTATACGGTTTGTGAGCTAACAACATTTAACCTATACCGTGTATTTATACAGTATACTATATACCTGTATACCTAGATATTAGGGGTATGGCCTAAAAAACACAAATATGACTGTCTCTCAGACTTTTTAAGATATTGTTTATTTCTTCTATCAAGACATTATTAAAAGCTCAGCATCACATTCAATGTGCTTCTATTTGGTGCTTTAAAAATGTCAATAAATCTGTAGCCTGTGTGTGTGTGTGTGTGTGTGTGTGTGTGTGTGTGTGTGTGTGTGTGAGTGTGTGTGTGTGTGTGTGTGTGGGTTAGGCTAATACGAGAAGCTTTATACATAACATAATGTAGGCTATGTTTTCGTTTGTATGTAGCCTACTGGTTAATGTGAATTTTAGTGATGTAAAACAGGCTAAATTCAAAGAATATTAATGCAATGATTGATAGAGTGGAACTATAGCAATGAACATTAAGGCATCAGCGTAGTCATGATCGAGAGATCATTTATAAAACATGTAGGGAAGTGTCCACAACAAGTTATTTAAAGACTGTGCCACAGTTGGAACCAATTGTGGAAATATTTGGATAGATTACATATAGTTTATTTTAGTTGATGCCTGAGCCAAACTTGAGCAATAGTTATCCGTTGTTAGTGGTGTGTTGTTGTGACGCTCCTTGTCAATGCCGCCCCGCCCCGCCCCCCACCCAAGGGACTCTGCTGACAAGCCAAACCTGTATTACGGTAGCATGAGTGCTCCATTTGTACATGATGACATGCCGCTGTGATATTCTGCGGTAGTGGACTCATTTGTACTGTTAGAAATTGCACTTTGTTGGTGTATTGTTTTACATTATTCATAATGTACACATTATTTAAAAAGCCATCTCGTGACTTTAATAATGTAACATACATACCTACAATAGTTGACTACAGTATTAGTAGGCCTATAAGCCTAACCAAGTAGGTTGAACAGGAACCTTGGTATATGAGTCGCCTACATGTTAAGTAAATAAATTACTACATTTTACAGTGAATTTCCGCGTGAAGCGTCTTGGAACCCAACACAAGCGCACACAGTCTCGCCGTCGGCGTGTGCCGTTAATGTTGCCGAGCGTACCCACAACACTGTGAGGAGGGCAAATACAGTCCGCTGCTGCAGTACAGGACTGCGCTTATAAACAAATGCACGCATCAGCGCCGTTTTGGTGTCGTATGGAAGTCATATAAGCTTGTTGAGCAAACGCCATTCGAGCTGGGATCTTATAGAGGAGCGTTCTTCATTTATAAGGGATTGACAGCAGGGGGTTGTCTAAAAAACCCGCACATTACCGGTACCCCCCTCCCTGAGGCGGCGGCGTAAGTGACTAGAACGTCCGGGGAAACGGAGTACAGTAGACATGCAGGAGCTCAGGAACAGAGGTGTCGGACGAGACGCGGACAATGTCAGCGACAAAGTAAGATTGTGAAATACTGCCTGAAAATCCCAATTTACTGCGGTATAGTAATGAAGCTTGCGTTACTGTAAAAAAAATTGCCAGTTTCTGTCAGTTTATGTGGGCTAACTAGCTTGTGTTGCTAGGTTGCCTGTGGTGTTCTGTTGAAACTGTGCCCCTGCTGTTTAGACTGCACAGTGTTGCGTTACTATACCAGTGTTAAGTGTCGTATTTACACGTTTCGCTATTGTCTTTATGTGAACATGGTTTTAGTAAAAGAAAAAACTTTAATGTACAAAAATGTAAGCAAAGGAAAAGCTGGAACACTCCCACGTCTCCAGAGCTAGCATACGCTAGCCTTCCACTTTTCCATTCACGTCTGATTTATAGATAGCAAGTTATGTTACTGTACATGTGCTGCTGGTACTGTACTGTTTATAGTACTGTACATTACAGTAGTCTGTGACACTGACGCCCGGGCCATTTGAAAACACGAGACATCGTTATCCCGAAAAAACACTATATTAGGTTTCATATTTTCTCCCTATTGTAGTTAATAGCGTTGACATATATTTTAAGTCAAACGTAATATTGGCTCAGAGACCTGATCTTCTGCCAGGGTGCTTTCGAAGGTTAATTGAAGGCGCTCCACCCTATTAGAGCGTTAACTCTCTTATGCATGCATGGTGAAACCATCCACCCACCCTACCGATTAACTGGTTTTTCAAGGGGAGGGGTGAACCTTTTTCTTCAAACTGTACTCTGCCTGAAGTGTCACCGGGTAGTTGGCAGTACTATTGACATAAGTGGCAAACTATGGTACTGTATCTTCACATGGTGGTACTGGGTGGTAACACTTTAGAGAGACAACATTAATTGGACCTTGGCCAATGGAAGCCTGTTGGAATTCTCTCTGCTACAAACAGAAAACATGAATAAACCAAGCTTATCTTGATTTATATGTATATAAATGCAGTGCATTTATAGTAGCATAGTATTACAGTACTATGGGATACACAATGTACTGTATCCACACTGACACACATCATGTAATATCCACAGTGGAAATACTTTTATAGAATGTTTATAATTTAAGGGCATGATGAACTGTTTGTTTGGTGATTCCAACTGGGACAAAATCAACCCCAGGGATGTAACCAGTACTTCATTAACTGTAGTTGTCCTTCTGTGAAATGTGAAGTACGAGGGGAGGTTGGTTGAGATTGTATACCCGTGCTGCTGCCAGAGTGCCGGTATGTACAATGTGACTTTAGGATATTGTCCTGGCAGGTT
>JAODUG010005169.1:0-10155 GCA_027564795.1 Aphredoderus sayanus
GCTTACAGACATATGATGTGCACTGCTGGCACAACAAGGTGTGTGTTTGAAACCAGAGGACAACAGGAGGGTTAAAAAGGCACATAAAACAACACAAATACAAAAATAAATAATTAATAAAGATATAAATACACAATGCCAATTGAAAAACACACAAATCATACACAATCAAATGGCACTGCCAGGTGGCCAATTATGAGATTTTTGAGTACATTATGAGGGTTAACCCTCCCGCTAGGGTTTCTAGTAATCTACCAGCATAGGATGCCAACCGCAGAACCTCATATGCCCGTGTTGTGGTTGGCGCCCTCTACTGGCATAAAAAAAGGTGCGACGGGTCATTTTGACCCATAGGCAGCGGGAGGGTTAAACATACTGTGAGAGAGCATGAGTACTCAGGTGCAGGAGGGACTCAACCAATCAGCCATTCGTATTAGAGGAGGGCTTCTCCTATACTAATACATTTGTGTTTTTAATGAAGTTGGGGTGATTATTTGGGGTGCTAGGTATTTTTTAATGTGTTAGTGTCCCCTTCATAAATGTAAAAATTGCGTACTGTATTTGTTATAAATGTTATAAATGCTATTTTGCACTACAATTGTGTAAATTAGCATATTGTTTAGATTAGGATTGGTTATCTGGAAAACATGTTTTTAGTGTGAACCAGGCAGTGTGTTGCATGCCAGTCATTTTCAGTCTAGTTCTTTTGCGTTTCACTCGGTGGTGACTCATTTAAAATTCTTTCCAGTTATAATGAATACTTTCTGGCACAGAGCAGCTGGTTGAGGACCCTAAATGAAAGATCTTCTACATTGGTCTGCCACAGAATGACTAGTGCATCAACAGCACAAAAATACACTGGTCAGAAAGTAATTTTAAATAATCTGAGAGCAACCCAGATTTCTGTACAATACTGCACAAATGTCCAGACATACAAAAATGTACACAATTTACTGTACATGTAAGAGTTTCTGACACATAAATAGATCTACTTTAGATTAACACACAAATACAAAAATTATGTAAAACAGTGAATGAATTACCCCAATTAATATGGTCATACATGTTCCGTTAAAAATAGAAATATAACAACAGACACATAGATACACATAATAGACACAAATTTCTAAATGTTGCGTATGTAAACAGAATGTCCTTTAGCAGAATATAACTGAAAATAGTCAAATGCATTCTGCTACAGTCACAAATTAATGAATAAATTCAATGTATTATTATAAAAATCACTATCTCTTCGTGGCAGAGAGAAGGCGTTAACCTAATTCTACAGCTTACACACACATATGATGTGCACTGCTGCCACAACAAGGTGTGAGTTTGAAATCCGAGAACAACAGGAGGGTTAAAAGGCACACACACACAAAAAAAAACAAATACATAAAGAAATAATTAATAAAGAAATAATAACACACAGCAATGATAATTTAAAAACACATAAATTCATATGCAATCAGATGGCGCACTCTGGTGGCACGATGCGATAAAATGAAGGACATCGCGAGGGTTATTTTAATAAATACATACAAATAAATAAATACAGGCCTACAGTATACACAGTTAATATCCCCAAACGTGTCTTATTGTTGTAGGCACAAATTATTTGCTGTACCTTGTTGTTCTAACCTAAAAATCAAGCTAAATTAAGAACATGTATTGCTTTTTCTATAAAGAGTGCTCATAAGATGAAATATTATACCTGTCAGGTATAATATTTGAGTCAGATCTGGCAGGCAAATGTTCCACTTTCATGGTTAAAACCCATTTGCACCACGCCTGTAATCACCCTAGGCAGTGAAACCCAAGACAGATAGATGAGTCACATACGACTTCTGCTCTACAAGTAAATAACTGGAAAGAACTTTTTGCAGACAGAAAGATTATGATAGATTGAGAAATGAGGAAGGCTGGGAGAGAAGGATGACCTTTGCATAAAATGTGGTAGCTACATTCCCAACATATGTGATTATTTAGAAACCATTTTTCTAAATATTCCAGAATAATTCATCTCATTTGCAGTATGCCACAACAGGCCTTGACACGTGTTCCTTTGAGAGTCTGGGTATGGTGTGTGGCTGGGGTGCAGATGGTGGGGAAGACAGTGGAAAACATCCTCCCCCAGTTTCAGGGATCACAACCCCCCCCCGCCAATTTGAGAAGAAAAAAACACTCTAAACTATATAGCATATATAGTTTAGAGTATAGTTTAGCACATCGTTTATGTGCCTACTGTGACTACCATCAAAAGGCTACCTGTGGCATTGGCCTAGTCTCCTAGTCAATGCAATTGAACTCTCACTTAATCTCTCTCCCATTTGTTACTGTTGCTACACCTGACCTGTGAAGTAGCCTAGGCTGTTTACACCTGGCATGTAGGCTAATGGGGTTTACGATATCAGTGAGAGATATTCCAAAAGGAAATAATAGCAGATTTCTTTATTAATAGTTCTGAAATATCAGAAGTAGACAGAAATAACTACAACATGCATTTGAGAGCTCCAGTAGCCATTCACAATGTAATTCCCCCGGTCTCAATGTAATCATTAAGCATAATTGATCTTGAAGATTCAGTTTAATGACAAACATGTAGGTCACAGGAACAACAATTTCCTTTCACAACAGATTGTTTTATATTAAAATAAGATGTACTTATGACTGCTTTGTGTTAGCCATTTGTTCAAAGCACACCAGGATTTCACTCACATCAATCGATCTGGATCTCATAACGGCACAACAAGAAAGCCCAACCTAAAACAGCCAGGTTAGGAGCCTCAGACACATTGGCTATCCCGTTAATACATGTCCTGTTCTTTTGTGTTTATGTTCCTCTTGCTTTTTAGGCTTCAGAAAAGTGAATCATATGACACCCCTTAAACTTTGAGTATATGTGCACAGTTTCGCCATTTTCCCTTCTAAAAACTAAAGTCAAGCGCGTAATTTACCACAGATAGAGTTCCAGATATAGAGCGGTTCACAGCTTTATTGTTTTTAATGAGGAGATAAAATCTATTAGTGTGAGTTGTTGACCAGTGTTGATTGTTAGTCCTACATATTGTAGTAGGATACGTTTTGAGTGTTACAGCATTAACTAAATTACAAAATAAGTCATCAAGCATAGGTATACTGTTAAAGGTTTTTGCTCACAGTTTGGTTCACACACAAATTCTGTCCAGCATAATTGATCATTGGTGTGTTGTACAAGGTAATCGAATCAAAATAAAAACTCAGAAAGAGATGAAAGGGATGGATGTAGACCAGCCTTTATCAGCTAAATCCCCAGACACTGCAGGCCAGGGCACACTTACGATCAAGCCCACCAACCAGGCACCAGCATGCCTGGTCTTGGAACATCATTTATAAAGGTTGCTATGCGTTAACTGACGTCAAATGTGCGTACGCATCTTTCACAGCAAACGTCTGGATTTCTAGAAAAATGTGATGCGTAAAAATGTGATGCGTAAAAATGTGATGCGTAAAAATGTGATGCGTAAAAATGTGAGCAGTCCCACGCATCTGTTCATCCATGCGTAGAGCTGACGCAAGGTTTTTCAGTTCACCTGCATGTACAAAACCCCCTGAATTAACACTGATCTTGCTGATTAGCACGAAACCTATAAATAGTGTTCATTGTGACTTGTGTGGGTTAATGCGAATTTATGACTGCTCTGGCATTGCTTGAAGACAATTAAGACCGTTCATGAACCAAGAGGATTTCCTACCACATTATGATGACTGGCTAATAAGCCGATTTATATTACCAAGACACATTCTCTTGGATATCTGTGCTGAATTGGGACCAGCTTTAGAACAACCCACCCGGCGCAGGTCCATCCCTGTACCACTGCAGGTACTGACCACTCTGGGGTTCCTTTCACCTGGGACGTTCCAATGCAAACTAGCTGATGGGTCCGGAATATCCCAACCCTCCTTAAGCACTGTTATGCCAGCCGTGTGGAATTCCTTAATCAAAATGATTCCACGTTATTTAAGGTTTCTGTGTTACTGTACATGAGCAGGCCAACATCAAAATGCAATGTCCAGTTTCCCAAATGTAATCGGAGCAATTGATTGAATGTTGCGAAAAAAGCACCAAATGAGAACGAGTCTGATTTTGTCAATCGCAAACATTACCATTCAACCATTTTATGGATAATTGTGGGTGACACTGGGAGGAGTGATGCTCGTACACACACGCACGTCAACGCAGGGTGGTATTATAATGAGACGATTGCGTAGTGTGCACCGCATGGTTTTATGTATCTGAGCAGATTCTGAGGTTTTGCTGTACGCAGAGATTTATAAATGAGGCCTCAGCTCTTTACTCTCGCAAGAATCCTGGAGGGGGCTTGGGGGTATGCCCACCCAGTCTACAGGTGCCAAACTGATCTGATTTTGATCATTTGGGAGTGTCCCAGTTTAATTCTAACCAAATAAGTGTGTGCTGGGAGTGTGACACACCCAGCTCCTCCATGCATTCATCACATTGTCTGCAAAATGATCAAGCACATGCCTTGGCCAATATTCATCATACTAAACCAGAGCAGCAGTTTAAAGATGACTTTTATTTACGAGACATGCCGTTTCTATCACCCTGTCAAGCACAGGAATTCTAGGCTTGCCATTCGTATGGCAACAACTAAACATGAAACTATGCTGAGAACGCAAGTCATCTGGATCTCAATCAGTTCTTTGACGGATTTATCTGCTGAGTGGTTTCTCTGCTGTTGCAAACTATGTAAACTTTAAATATTAAAGGTTGTTTTTGACGATCCTCTAAAATAGAAGAGTATAAAATAGGTGGAGTGTATTGTCTGGTCTGCTAAGGAGCTACTCCAACACTGGCTGCAGTATATAGGAGCACACCTGATGGACACATGGAGGGTGTGGATGTGTGAGAGATGAGCCTATAAACAAGTTGGCTCAGCAACACATCTCCATGAGTAGTTTTCCACTGAAATCTAACTGTGAGACGTGAATGATGCTTTGACAAAAAATTGCCACAGTTGGATGGGTTTCAAAAAGGAACAAAGTTCTCCTTTGTGTGTGTGGGGTTCCCTATGTAAGAAAGCCATCTTGATGTAATGTATTGATCTATAAACACACTATATGCAATATTTGTGTTGATCTGAGCTTAGTTACAGTATTGCCATGACTGTAAATGGTAAGCTACGCAAATGTATTAACTTAACTTAAAATGTATTAAACTATCAATGATTAATAAATATGACATTGTATTTATAGGAACATTTTAAAAGTACCCAAGTGAAGTTGAACTTTTTAGTGTGGTAGCATCAAAACATACCATGGTACGTTTGCAGGAATACAACATGTATGGGTACATTAGTCTAACATGGGGGAGTCTTGTGCACTTGGTCCTAGTTTTCTTTGGCTAATGTGTCTGTTTCTTGTTGATTCCATGTGATTCCATGTTATGCTGTGGAATCTCCCCATGGCAGTCTCTCCAAGGGGAGGTCGCTCTACTGCCGTGATGGTGAGTGACCGCATGGACGACTCCAACAAATAGCCCTTCACTGAGTCACTCCTGTCTTCCCCTCCCTCGTGGAGTTCCCTTGCTAAAATTGGCAGCTCAGCCATTCATCTGTAATTAAACTTGAGCCCTCTCTCTCACACTTTCAGTCTCTCCAACCACACAATCTGCCCAGACACAGCATACTCTGTTTCCTCTCTTCCACCTTTTCCTACTCCCTCCTTACTGCCTCAACCTGTCCGTGGTCTCACTAAACAGAGGATATTTTTAGGGTGTCACCCCTCCCCATTTTCTTCCCACCTTGCTCTAAAAACAAGCACTTCAGTCCACTTCTAGAGGTCAGCTGAATCCCCTCACGCACCAGGGTCTAGGTTGTGCAGCAATGCCAGTGTGGCCAGATGTTCAGATGTTGCTGTTTGCTTTGATGAAGACAAACACCAGATCTGAGCAGGAAAAGCTGACTAGATCTACAGGGTTGTTTATTGGCCCATCCTGTTTCACAGTCCTTTACAATTGACCATGTGTACAGTTCCACTGAACTATAGCTTTTATGGATCATAGCTTTTAAGGACTCAAACCTGTGACCTTGCAATAACGAGACTGGAGACCAATACAGATAGATTTAAAGGCAAAAATGGTTGTTATTGCTGTTTGACACTGAATCACTGCAAGTCTTTCTATTCCTGTTTCCCATGTCATGTTTTTGCTTAACTGGGTTAGATCACCGTTAAAAAGTCTAACACTTGACATTTACAGACAATTCAGAATTTGTTTTCATCGCTACGATAATTACCAACGATAGATTTTGCTAATCTATTGTAATCTAATAGAATGCATTCTATCAAATAAAATGTTTAATCAAACTGAATCAAATATAAGAATACAGTTAAATTAACTCTAATATAATCAAATCCAGTGTATTATATTCAAATCTAAAATGTCTATGTCATGTGATCTAATACAACTGAATGTAACCCAATCTAGTGCAATAAAAAAAATCTAGTGCCACACTGATCCATTATATGATGACTCATTCATGAAGCTTTTGTTTTTGAATGTGGGGCGTTGGCCTTGTGTGGGTCTCACTGTTACTGTCAAAAGGCCAAGGAACATTCCTGGAATTTGAGGAGTGTATGCATTGATAGCAGAGCACACACTTTCTTCCACTTAGAAACAACCTAGGGAGATGTTGGGAGGGAGCCTTGGAGCTCTGAGATTAAAGGACACACCTCACAATAGGAACCCAGACTGGAGGAGGGAAAGGGTCAAGGACAAGGCAGTGAATCAACATCTGGATACAGATGTTATGGATGAGAGATTAACATTCAAATTTAGACATGACTGAAAACTTTATACTTTGAAGTTCTTTGTCTTGATTTTATATTATGTATTTTTGTTATGACTGAGTGAGCTCAGCAGAGATTGGAGTAATTAAGTCATAAGGCACCACCTATGAAGGAAAGAGTCCTTCAGCTAATCCTTTACCAAAATAACACCATATTACATATTAGAGCAGAACTTCCTTTGAACATTTCCAGTCCATTCCAGGCTTAATTGGAGAAGATCCGATAGGTGGTAGTATGTTACCACCCATAATAGCCGCTGGCTGGACACAACTCAGGCATGGCATAAGAGAGAAAAGGGTGCTGTGTACACATGGGTTTTTTTCTTCTTTTTTTTATAAAAGTGAAAGAAAATGTCGGCCGTGGAGAAGTTTTTCACCAACATTGGTATTGGTACCAATGATACGTTGCACTGTGGCTATCAGCCAATTGTTATTTTAAACATTTCTTTTGGCAAAGTGTTCCTCCTTGCTACAAATCTGGATCCTAGACACAAGCATCTTCACCAGCAATGGGTTTTGGCATTAAGGGAACATTTGCTGAGTTGTAAAATAGACATTTTGATGTCATGCTACTGAAGCTGATACCATGGAAAGTGAAATGGATGTAAAGGAGGAGCGGTGGTGAAGCATTTCTTCAGCTCACTGAATGCTTCCTACACTTTCTTTACTAAATGCAGTCTTTCCATTTATTTTAAGTAGTAATGATAGCCTACTTATTTAACAGATTTACTAGACCTTCCCTGCAAACAACCAGACTGTGTTTAGTTTCCTAACCATAGCTCGTGGTTACCTGGCTCTGTGGGGCTGGCCCGAGGCCGGTTCGTTCAGCCATTGGCTGTGTGCCTGGCTCTGAATGATCTGAAACATACAGTAGTTAAAATTAAGAAATAAACTTGCAATAAACTCAGCAATTATTTAAATAAATGTCAGAATAAAAGTTAATGATTAGTCATTTCCAAACAGGAAGGGTGAAGAAACAAATCTGCCTGCAACCGTACAAACGCATGTGCCGAAGAAAGTAGCAATAGGAGTTGGAAGGGTGAGAGACATGTGACACTTTTTGAATTTGTTATATTTAAAAGCAATGAATTTTCAGCAGCTACAATGTTTACACATGGCCGCGTGGGCTATCCCATTGTTCAAACAACCTGCGCTCTCGTCAAACCCCCCTTTTTAAAACCTAAGGTGACTTCTTCCATTGACTGTCTCCAGAGGAAATAACTTCTTCAACCTCTCTGTTTGGGAACGTACCATTAACTATTTTTCTAACATAACCCCTCATATCTGACATTTCTTATACTATGCCCCCTCTGGTGTGGATGAAGAATTGTATTGATATTAACGTAATTGTAACATGTCTTGCAAACATGTTTCGTATAATGTAAACAAAATAACATGAATTGGAAAGCATAATGTATAAGAATTAAGCTTTGATTATAATAATTTATAACCCTGGGCAACTCCAGAGTAACTTCATGGGCGGAATTTCATTGACACGGAAGCGTTAGCAGACTGTATAAGTATTTTCAGCCTCCGGCCGTGACGAATAGTAATTATTTGTTTTATTTGTGTGCCTTTTAACCCTCCTGTTGTCCTCGCGTTTCAAACTCACACCTTGTTGTGCCAGCAGTGCACATCATATGTGTGTGTAAGCTGTAGAATTAGGATTGGCGCCTTCTATCTGCCACAAAGAGGCAGTGCGTTGGGTCAGTTTGACCCAGAGGACATTACGAGGGTTAAGGCAACATGTATTTTGAATTCACTGCACATTACTTAAAGAAATAACTAATAATATTAGTCAATGTCAAAGATTAGCGCTTTAACCTTCTCCGTTACTCACTTATGTTTTTAACACTGTTCAGGACACACCATTCTCCAATAACCTCATCATATTCCTCGTCACTCTCCTGGGGTCCCTGAAGCCTTTCTGTCAGGTGCTCTTCTAACTTTCTTGAGGTTGCTTGCGATTTCTCCGCCTGGATCATTTGAGGGCTCTCCGACGGTGGAAAGATTATGAAGTTGTGAGTGCTGAAACGTGCAGGCCAGATTATTCACTTGACAGCCTAATTTTCTTGTAGCATGGTCTTTTTTTCTCCTCCATTACTCACTGTGTGCATGTAACACGCATTCATAAACAGAACAGATCATGAACAGTAGCCAGTTGGAAGATTTGCATGTGGGATACTCTCCATACATGCACTCCTTACTGTTGCTTCTTAGCCACTCAACGTTTGTCGGTAAGCAAACTTAAAAGCTTCAACGTGTCAACCACTGCGCCGATGCTCAGTGCTCCCTATCCCTCCCTGACTCGCCCCTGCGCCTCGTCCCCTGTGCACACATTCCCAGCACAACCCCCAACACCATACCATGTTTGATTAGTTATTGTTTGCACCTGTGGTTGTCTGGGGATATTGACTTTAGTTTGTTGGTGTTAGTTTGCATAGCTTGATAATAGCCAGCAATGGTGAGGAGTCTGTTTTTGTATTGTTTTGAGTTTCCTTTATTAAAAACGCTGAGCTTATGCTCCCCGTTTAGAGTCTTTATATTTACTACCTGGACTCGCCATTCAACGCCTTACAGTGATGTGACCTCGAAACGTACTGGGCCTTTCAAAGTAGACTGTTACCTTCCCAGACTGTAATGGCCGTAGAAGGATAAGAGGCGGAGAAACAGGAGAACTTGTTATGCAGAGGTGTGCTAAAAAAACTAAACTATAACTAATACATAAAAACTAAGATTATCGAAAGCTACTTTAGCAACGCAATAGTTTAAGTGACACTGCATTTGATCTCTTGACTGCTGAAACCGTATTGTTTATGGTTTCCATCACAGCATACTGCAACTTTTTCAGCAAAACTCAACTGGCTCCTTTCAACCTGAAGGAGCAGCGGCTCTCTTGGATAGCCGAGCTTCTCACCCTATCTCTAAGGGCGACGCCCACCACCCTCCTGAGGAAACCCATTTCAGCCACTTGTAGCCGCCATCTAGTTTCGGTCATGACTATAGGTGAGGGTAGGAATAAAAATTGACCGGTAGATCGAGAGCTTTACCTTTCAGCTCAGCTCTCGTTTCGTCACAACCATGGCCTCCGATTTAAAGGTGCTAATCCTCATCCCAGCTGCCTCACACAGGTCACGGGCCGATGATGCCATCAGGACCACATCATCTGCAAAGAGCAGCGATGAGATCCCCCAGGCCAATGAACTGCAACCCCTCCCCACCAACACTATGCCTCAATATCCTGTCCATGAATACCACAAACAGGATTGGTGACAAAGCACAGCCCTGGCGGAGACCAACACCCACC
>JAODUG010005170.1:0-10155 GCA_027564795.1 Aphredoderus sayanus
ACTGACACACCGTCCCCCCCCCCCCCCCCCCTTCCTTTACCCGCTGCAGAAGCCGTCGTGCACGGTGGCCGACCGCTCCTTCTCCGTGGGCACCCTGGGGGAGCTCCTGCAGGCCCTGGCGGAGGCGCCCGGCGGCCGGGCGGTGGCGGGCCGCCTGGCCAGCCGGCTGCTGCCGGTGCTGGTGGCCGCGGTGAGGGACGCGGACCCCGAGGTCCGCAACAACAGCGTGTTCGCCCTGGGGTCCCTGGCCCAGGCAGCCGGACCCCTGGTCATGACGTATCCCCCTCGTGTGTGTGATGGTGTGCACAGTGGAGGATGATGATGATAATAATAATAATAATAATAGTAATAGTAGTAGTAGTAGTAGTAGTAGATCAAAGTGCTTTACAGTGAAGAGATACACAGTGAACTTAGAAAAACAAAGATAAAATGGTAAAATAATGAGAATCAATCAAGATATTTAAAAAAAACATCAACATGTTATGTTGCAGTTTAAAAGCGGAGGTAAAATGTCATGCATGTAAAGTCAACATAAGATAAGTATGGAGACAGATTTCTTTTATGACTCTGATAAAGGAACTGGTTTGTCTTATCTCAGTGAACTGCACTGGCGTATTTGCCTGGCCTAGTCGCCCTTAGGCTTCGCAGAGTTCCAACCAAAGTGGAGGCAATGGTTTATTTCTCACCAAAACAACAACAACAACAAACGTGAATGTATTGAGTGACAGCTGGTGCGTTTACCACCCTCCAAGTGTTTTTCCTACCGGTGCATCTCTATTAGCTGTCTGTCAGCTGTTGTTCCTTAGCGACGCTTGCCCCTCCCCCCACCTAGAGATTACCCCTTGATGCTGTCTCTGTTCTCCAACCTGCTGTCCAAGGAGTCGGACCGCAGGGTGATCGACAACCTGTGCGGAGCCCTCTGCAGGATGATCGTGGCCAACGTGGATGGTGTCCCACTGGAGCAGGTACAGATCACAGCCTCGCCCTCCTGTACCATCGACTGTACAAATACATGGGACACGCTCTCCCATGGATTTTCTTGAAGAACGGGTTGGAGGCTCAAGCTGTGCTGGCTCTGGCTGTTACTCCGTGCTGTCCTATATGGCTTAATATAATTAATATGCTGCTTGACCTGTACCTGACATGTTGTGCTCAGAATCTGAATGGCGCTGTAAATGATTACTTAAGTAATATTCACTGCTTTTCAAGTAATACTTCTGTATTTGTGCAGTGTGAGAAGGGTTGGCTGTCAATATTGGCTTTATAGCTCATGGTTATGCAATTTAAAGTCACTGAACAGCTAATGCTAATACTACTGAACTGGAGGGAGGAATTTTAGTAGTTCTGATCGTGTCTATCTCTGCTAGGTGATGCCTGCTCTCGTAGCCCACCTCCCTCTGAAAGAAGACCTGGAGGAGAACAAGACAGTATACAGCTGCCTGGCCATGCTGTACTCGCACAGCCCCGCCCTGGTACAGTATATTATTAGTAGGGCACAGTTTGTACACCAACACTGGTCCCGTTTGACTGGTGTTGTCCTCCCATTGCAGACCGGTCACATGGTGAAAGGTCTGGCTACAGACAGGAGTGCTACACATAACCATGTACCAGAACACAGCTCAAATGAGTGGTTAGATGACTGTTATACTGGCTGCAGCACCTGGCCTCACAGTTTGCCGTTTAATCCAGATTGATGCATTTTGTCATTCAGATCGTAAGCCAGATGAAGCCTATTGTTGCTGCATCCAGTCAAGTCTTGGGCACCAAGGAGCTTGACACCGGTGAGTTGTTAGACTGGGCCTGGTTCCGTTTCACACAGAACAGCAAGGAAATGTATATTTACTGTGCAGGTTTATTTGATTTTGCCTATTAGAAGTGTTCTATTTAGAAAATGTCCAATTCCGTTGTCTGTGCGTCTTCGTAAGGGGTTTCATGCAGTCATGTATTTAGATACTCTGTGGCCTGCTGTCTTCCTCTTACAGAGACCCAGACCACCGTAGCCATGCTTGTTCGTGAGCTGGCTCAGCGCCACTCAGCGGAGTTCCAGGGCGCTGTGACCTCACTTCCTGCGGAGCAGCAGGCCAAGCTGAGTGCGGTGGTCACCGCCTCGTAGTCCATGTCGCCGCGTGACCTTCCACTTGTAAGCCAGCTGAGAAACAATGAATTTTTATACTTTTTAAATGGGGGAAAAAATGGGACAGTAGTTGAAGATTGTTACCCATGTATTGCAAAGTTCTTGCACTTAAAACATGTTGCTATTATTACAATGTAGTTACTTGATAGTTATCTGTCCAACTGTCTTTTTAATTTATTTTCTTATGTGCATGCATTGTTATATTATTTAATAACATACTGTTCAGTGTTCTGTGTTTTTCTTTCACGCCCCCACTTGTATTCCCTCTGTTGACCTAGTTAACATAGGCTGTTCCTGACTATTCACTGCTGTCCCCTTTTTACCACTGTTCTTGACAAATCTCTGGCTTTGCTGTTTAAGTGAGAAGCAATAAATATGATCTCTCATGATGGATACATTTTCTTCTGTCATCGCTGCCCATGTATTATCTTTGGTGCCATTTTCACCTCCTACAATGACTTTAATGAACTTTATAGCTGAGTAGCCACACTAATTCAACCATGGCCTACTCGGGAAGGCTTACTATGATGGTTAATAAGGGGGTTTGTCTGTGCACCCATGTGATCTTTTCATAATAATCCAGCAGTGATGCCCCATAGCTGTCAGGCTGTAAATGGCTAAAGAAATGGGTCCCACTCAGTTGTTAAAAATAGCAGCACTTTATTATACTTGCATTGTATTTTAGTGTTCTGATGTATTAAATGACTCGACACACATTGGCATGTATGGCATTGAATAATGGGAAGGAATTGTTTGCACACCTTTTTATGTAAATTACATTGCTCAGACAATTTATGTTGTTAGTCAAGCCATTATTTGCCTATCCTACAGTGCATATTAAAACTGGTATGAGACATTTTTACAAATATTACAATAGCTGACTGGGGCACAAAAACAGGCTACTTTATCCACATCATTATGCCAAGCATTTGTCTTCCCCTGCTGATAACAAATCTCAAACCCAGTATTGAAATGTAAATGTTAAAATCAGATGGGGACTGAACATTCACTGGGGTGCATTGTTTTCATTTACAGACTTCAGATCTCCCGCTGTTCCTTTGTGTCATTACTCTGAGGCAGCTCAGTCTCCAGTGCCACCGTCATGTCCACCGGTGCCAGTCCATTGTCCCCTGCAACGTTCATAAAGTAGAGTGAGAGGTGTTTCATACACCTGAAGCTCACGGTTACGTTTATTAGTTTGTCAGTGTCTGTTCTTAACCCTTGTGATGTCTTCTGGGTAAAAATGACCCAAATCACTAGATCTTTGTGGCAGATGGAAAGCGCTAAGCCTAATTCTACAGTGTAGAATGATGTGCACTGCTGGCACAACAAGGTGTGTGTTTGAAACCCGGTTAAAAGGCACATAAAACATGAATACACAAAGAAATAATTAAAGAAATAAATACACACAGCAAAGACAATAAAAAATTAAAACAAATCATACACAATCAGATGGCGCCCTCTGGTGGTTCAAGACAATTATTGTAAGGGCATCACGAGGTCTAAGAAAGGCCTGCATTTAAGAAAATATGAATGAACAACTACTTATACCTAATGTATATACACCGGTGTGAATGTCCTGTGATCAGCTACAAATAAGCTTTGCTAGATTTGTCTTCCATTTTTGAGAATACACAATTTCTCCCTAGTTTCATAACACTGGAGGTAGTTATGTGGGGGCAGAAGGATTTAGCAAGGCCATGGCGCAGTGATTATAGGTGTGGCTGGCATCTTCTCAGTAACGTTGCAGCGTTGCTGCCCGGCAGTGGCACGTAATTGTGATGAACAGAAGTACCCACAATACCGTTCATCGTGAGGTCACTGCAGACAGCCAGAGTGGCTGGCTGACATTTATGGTGTGCTTTGGTAAATACAGTCAGGGCTAAATATTTGTCTGCTTTGTATATTGTGCAGTGGTTCTCACCCCTGGTCCTGGGAGTCCATGTTTTAGATGTCTCCCTGCTCCAACACACCTGATTCAAATGAATGGGTCGTTATCACTCTACAAAAGCCTGATAATGACTCATTCATATGAATCAGGTGTGTAGAGCAGGAAGACATTTAAAAAGATGGCAAGACAGTGGGTCCCCAGCACCAGGACTGAGAATAGTGTATGGAAATATGTAGTATATCTGGCATTAATAATGCTTATGCATCTCTTCCATATCTTATGGTGGTCCAGCCTGCCAGACCTGTGTGTCGGTGTTTCCATGGCAGTATGTCAACTCCGGTGCGACAATAGGAGCGATCAGTGTGGGCCTCTGTGCTGTACAGAACCTCCTGAAACTTCTTGTCACCGGGCTTCTGGGCTTTTACTCGCACCTAGAAGACACTTCATTGTAAATGTATTACAGTTGTGAATGTATCGAATTACCATTCTAATGCTGTATGTATTTGTTTTCCACCCAGACACATTTCATATAAACTACCCACAAATCCATCTCTGTTGCCCAGTTATTCTAGTCAGCCTCCACAGTTACACTCTCCATTCAAGGTGTCTGTCACCCCTGACGGCAAGAGAGTGGATACACACCTCCAGGAGGGTGGTTTCCTTCTCCTTCAGCTTGCCTGTCTTGTTTTTCACCTGGGTCTTTTTAGTGTCTACCCACACAACTCGCTCCTTGACCTCTGACCTGGACGCACATCACAAACACACATGTAGGTCATTTACTCTATGGGGACTAGTAGCTACACTGCAATTGTTTTTTAAAAATTGTTTTATACAAACTGCCAAGACACATTTCCCATGTTTGTCACAAGGTCTTGATGTTAAAACAAGCACAATATGATTTTAATCCAAACAAGACAAAAATACAGGCTAAGATTTTAATTTCTGCATTAGCTCAACAGCAACACACACAGCAGAGCAGACTCACTCTTGGATGCCCAGGTCGGCCAGCGTTGTATCCAGGAACGGGAAGGGTTGGTGGGCAGCATCGGGCTGGACCTCAATGGGCAGGGGAACTGACATGGGGATCTCCCACTCCAGCTCAGCGCGCACACACTTGCCAGCTGGCACGGGGGACTCTCTGTCCACGGGGCTCTCAACCTTGTCGTCGGTCTTCTCCACTTGGCTTGTCTCGTCGCCGGCCATTTTGACTGATTATACTCCTTAGAAGGTCTTTTCTGTGGAATCCTGATGTCTGTTGGTTTGACCCGATGTCTTGTTGGAAGTAGAGAAGCTGTTGTGTCTGTTGGTTGTCCACTCTCAAGTGTATTTGACTGCAGACTGACCCGTGCTCTGCCCGTCGAGCATATATAAGCACGCACTGTGTACTGTATGTGTGTAATGTGACACACACATGTTACGTTTATTAAACTGTCAAAAGGGGGAACGGATAGATCATTTTGGGTTTGTCGTCGTGTTTTTTTGTTTTGTTTTTTTCTCAGCCTGTGCATGTGTTGGTTTTCACATTTATCTTTTGGAGACAAAAAGTTGCACACAAATATTCATGGGTAATAATGAGATTAAATGCTTTCTAAAAAATGATTACAGTACATTTATTTTGACAGCAATGAGGTCAAGAGGTCAAATGACATCATGCTGATTATCTACACCAGACATATTTATTTGTCTAGGTAATTGAACTTGGCTCATTGCTGATCTAATACAACACACCTCTCGTTATTCAGTATCATTTGTCTTCCCCTGCCAGTCTTCTTTGACAGTGTAGGTGACATATTGGTCATTTGCAGTGCAATGACATATTTTCATCTCATGAAAAATGTGCTCACCCAGTACTCCATTCAAGCCTCACCTCTGCATGCACAGACATGTTGTAGTGTGTACTTTTATGTGTACAGCACAGACCAGACCAGTGGAAATTCTGGGCATGGCATGTCACATTCCCATTGTGGCCATAACACATACTGTCACATAGACATTAAACTTACATCACCGCCGTGGCTGGATGCACATGATGTTTCCAATTATTTATGGAAGGACATAGATGTTGTTCTGCTAGCACATTTTGTTTTGGTAGCTGTAGGCTAAACATTGCAAGGTGTAGTATAGAATGGGTGTATGCTACTGTATTTAGGGGCCATAATTACAGTACAGCAGTACCTCACTTGTAAAGGGACCCTGCTCACAGCAAGAATGTCTGTGTAAACAGACTCATATCATTCTTCTCACATTATGCCACAAGTGAGATCTCAGTGCCAGTGTTATATTGTGTGACTGCGTCATCCCAATTGCCCAGTGCATGCTAACTTTCAAGGAGACCTTAAGCAAAATACCTGACCACTATCTAAATTAAACTTGGGTAAATAGGACTACAAATTACATTTCAAAGACGTTGGTGTGTGTGAATAGGATTTTTTGTCAATCACAGTTGACCTTCCCTTTAAAACAGCGATGCTACTGAGACACGCTACACACACATAATGGTCCTTTACCCAATAAGCCTACATTAGGCTAGCAAACAGTTTCATTGTTGGGAATCTCTGAGGCATGGGATCGGACAGACAGGGTTTTCTGCCTGCCATGCACAATGATGTCATGGGATGTCTACAGAGAAAGCTGGTGTAAGAGCAAAGCTCAGGTAATGTCATTTAAATCCCATGATATATAGCAGTACTGGCCCAGTTTCACTGATAAGGTCATAAAGTGCGACTCATAATTTAACCCTAACTGACCTCAAGTGTTTTAGACAGTATTTGTTATAATAATTGGCTGGTGGAGATTTTCATGTCTACAGGTCTAATCTCTCCTCTGCTGCCATCTAGTGTTTTCTGAAAATTATTGCCAAAATTGCCAAGTTGCATTACTTCAGCTAAGCTTTAACACGAAGGATGTCACAGATTTTACATGGTTGATAAATTCAATTGAGATCACATGGTT
Source organism: Aphredoderus sayanus (assembly GCA_027564795.1). Lineage (NCBI taxonomy): Eukaryota > Metazoa > Chordata > Actinopteri > Percopsiformes > Aphredoderidae > Aphredoderus > Aphredoderus sayanus. The sequence goes on from JAODUG010005170.1 coordinate 6,978, forward strand.
GATAAATTCAATTGAGATCACTGTCCCAATATTAATGGAAAATGTTTAAATAATTATCTTTTTTAAAGACCTAAAATAAGGTTTAATAGCTGTAGGCAATCCAAAACTAGACTTAACTAGCTTAAATATATACAAATGTATAAACTATACTAATATTACTGTGATTTCATTTACTTGACCATTAACTTGTTTATAAACTATATCATAGAATAAACATATTTCTTTTAATTTGTACTATATTAAACATTTATTAAAAAAGGTTGACAGTCAAAATGTGTGACACAAATATGTCCATCTTAAATAATTTAACATTAATAGGATAATAGAACATTCTCCCCATGAACAATTAAATGTCTATAACAGTAGCATAAATACACAGTCTATGTAAACATGTATAACAGTATAAATTAAGGTTAAATACATTTGAAAAACTGTTAAAATATTAAATGCTAAAATATTTTAAAATGTTATTTACAAACATTATCAATAATGTGTTAAACAAATATAAAACCTGTAGCTGCTGCTTATTAAATATAAAAGTTAACATGTACAATTGAGTGATTTCATGAACTGAAATGCATTATCCTCGTAAGAATGGACAAATGAAGCACCCTTATATAAATCGTAGAAGGGGTAAAACAATAACAAAGTGCACTGTAACTCTCTTATTTTTTGTGAATGAACATGAAAATGTACTGTATGATGAATGGTTGAGGATTAACATCTTTCTCTGTTTGTGTGAGGATACAGATTATTGGTGGAGATCAGACATTCCCAGTGTAGTTATTACATATGCAATTTGAATAATAAAACTCACACGTAACTGTGTGCCTGTCCTGATATATGTGAGTTATCTTTCTAATCTACTGTTTAAGTGATTTAGGTGTGTGTTTGTGTTTGTGTGTGTGTGTGTTTGTGTGTGTGTGTGTGTGTGTATGTGTTCAGGAAGTGTAGCTGAGCAGTCCTTGGGTAATAGTGATGACATCATAGGGTTTTGTCTGTTGAACCCACAGAACTCTGGAAGACACCAGTTCTGTAGGAGACACATGCAAACAAACAACACATCACTTGGTATTTCATACCTAGAATTAAATGGCTTGATTCTGTATTAATTCTAAATCTGGTATGGATAACCTCTAAAAATAATTGCTACCAAGGAGTTGAGAAAGCACTTGATTGTATGTAGGTTCACTGCTTGTGTTTTTAATTCCAGATGACATCTGTAGCTGTAAGCCACTACACATTCTGACTAGCTACACTGTAATATAAAAAAAAAGGTAATGGTACCTTGGGATTTTTCTATGTTTACTTACATTTTTGTTTGAACTGTTACCAAAACTATTTATGTAAAAATAAAGTCTCACACCTAGCAGTGTGTAAAGATTGTGGGCTGCTGTGGTGCGGTCAGCCTTCGGGGGCAGCAGAGTTTCAAAGGTTACTTCATCGAATCCTTGGAAGTAGGATGCCACCAGTCTGAAGAAGACGAGGAATAAAGTGGTCAGTGCATGAAAATAAAGGTAGACATCTGTCTTCTCTTTTACCCTGTAGGCCTTCTGGATTTAATTCAAAGGCAGAGAAAGACATTTCAATGTAGGTCAGCCTAGGATATTTGAAGCACAATGCTTAGATACTAGGGCATGGAATTGCTCAAATATATCATGAAAATGTTCTTAATGTTTTTAAGAGAAACCGTAAAGCTTCAAATACCATAATACCAGCCATATTTCTAACCCAAAATATTACCAAGGTAACAAAGAAAACAATCATTATCAGTTTTGATAACTTTTCCACGTTGCAGCAGTGATCACACAGCCCCGGAATCGTGTAGTGTAGTTTTGATAACCAGTCATATGTATCCACAAGCACGTATTATTTCCTGAAGGGTTACTATAGCAGAAAACCATGGTCGTCCTTGCTCGATAACAAAATTTGTGATGATTTGATAAAACAAAAACGTTAAACAGACAAGTCTTATGTGTTATGCTTTTGAACAATATAACCGATGGTTGATCTAGATAAAAGCACCTTTAACTCGCACTCCCATGGACAGCAGGAGGTCGCTGAGGTTACTAAATCAACACAACAGTCTAAGTTAAGTAGCCTAGTTCTAATCAGTTAATTAGAACTAGGCAATTAATCAATTAATTTACTGTTACTGAACAGCCTACATTAATCTAATGTAGTTATTGTTGTGCACATTATGTTATTGATACGCTACTGTATTGCTGACTGTTGCGGACAACCTATATGACTCAGAGTTGTGTGAGTGCGTAATAGTACTGTCTACTGTGTAATACCGGAGCATGCTGTGTGCACTGATGTTCTGTCCCCCTGCTACTGGCTCAGTCTCAGGCAGATCAACATGCTCCTCCATAATGGCCATCAGGGGTACCTGGACGACCTCTGGGGGAGACCTGCACACATAGTAACAGAAAGCAGAGAATGCACCCACACATGCAAACCTACCCTCTCTCCGGATCAAGCATGTCCAGACCCACGGGTCTGTTGGTCTGCTACTCACCATTTGCTATCAGGAGTGATCAAGTCACTGTGGGATCTATCTTCTTTGGAAAGATCCAGGACCACATCTGACACAGCTGTTGACAAACACACACACACACACACACACACACAGTAGAAATATATGTTAAAGCACTAACTGGCAGAAGTTCAAATGAAAATAAACACACAAAATATATACATAATATGTATATCAGTAAATACTAAAACAATACTGTATGAATAAATATGTTTTGTGTAAGAGCTAAAGTAGTATCAGTGCACAATTACATTTCAATCAGTCCCTTGTTTTGGCCTTGACAATTCAATATGTAGTAGCAGGTTGCATGGTTACCCTTCTCTAACCATGCAACCCCTAATTTGATAGGAATTACTTTCAGCAAAGTCACACCATTATGCTTGAATGCGAATCTGCGGAACATGAAATCATGCACACACACACACACATTGAATTTTGTTCACCCTGCCCCCCTGTGGATAAAAGTACAGATAATTACACACGACCTCTACAGTGAGATTAAAGAAAATTATCCTACATGAGGCTTCTGTGGGATTCAGTCCTGAGTTCGACATGTCCCTTGGGATCTGAGAGAGAGAGAGAGAGAGAGAGAGAGAGAGAGAGAGAGAGAGAGAGAGAGAGAGAGAGAGAGAGAGAGAG